>JARYHS010004691.1:0-16724 GCA_031002005.1 Vandiemenella viatica
ACACCTGTTAACATCGCTCTGCTCGGGGCTGGAAGTAGCTACGTAGACACTTGTTAACATTGTTAACATCGCTCTGCTTGGGGCTGGAAGTAGCGGAGGTCATGTTTGCGGATGTTCAGTGCTTGACATCCGCAAATGCGGATGTTTTGCGGAAGCGAAAGCGGAGGTGGAAAAATAAATTCGTAATTATTCAGATTTTGATAAAAATAAACTTAAAATTAAAATAAGTAAAGTTTTCCAAATTTTATTTTCATAAGCAAAGTCTATTTCTATATAATACCACCGTACTTATTTATTTTTTGCCTCATGTTTGAACTACAAAAAACGTGGGATGATTTCACAGATGAATTAAATTATTTACATAGCTATAGGCGCGTCAAAAAAAAAATATATATTTCTTACATGAACTTTGCGGAGTTTGTGGCTCAACTAATTCAAGCGTCAAGCACAAGGCAACGCCATCGCACATCTCCGTGCCCGCCACCCGCATTTACACCGCTCTAGCGGCACATTCACAGTTCAACTCGTAGGACCTTCGATGATCCGATTTTCTGATAAGCAACTTTTGATGGGCCGTGAAAGGCTTTACAGGACTTACTATTCTCGTTTAATTATATTAGAAGTTTTGGAACATAAAATATATTTATTCTGAAATTCTGAATTTATAGCTTGAGGAGAATTGATGTTAAAAAGAATGAAATTATTGGTGATGTCACGCTACTATAAGTTACAAGTAGAAAGAATCCTCAAACTAATATGATAAGTTCAGATGGATTAATTATTTAATTATTGAACCCATTTTACCAGTTGAGTAAATGTGTATACGAAATTATCAATATTTAAATGCAGTTGAAGAGTACCTATTAATTAAGATTATAATAGTTAAAGAAGAACAGCTGGTAACGACAATCTTTATAAATGTTTTAAGTTCATTTTAATGATTAGAAGGAAGTGTAAAAAGAGATTGATGTAACCGGTGGTTAGAATGATTATTGCAGAAGTAAGGGAACCACGGCAAACTAAAACATACTAACAGTTACACATGACTTCGTCCACTTGAAATGTATAATATCTTAAGAGTTTATTTAATAACAAATAGACAGCACTTCAGGGGTGAATAAAATTGGGAAGGCGTAAAGGTAAAATTCAAATGAAAACTGGCATGTCTGTTAATCCTGAGAAATGGACGCGTGATCGTGATCTAAATGAAATTAGGTAAAGACGTTCCACTGTAATGTAATACAAATCAACGCGTCAATTGAGAAAGTTAATCTAGAGCACTTCATATAGAGAAATTTAGAAGGCATGAAAGTTCAGAAATATAAAGAAAGATGCATTAAGAAATATCAAATAGTAGTAACGTGAAGAATCGCATGTTTGTAACTAAGATATTTCTATAAAAGTGTTCAGACTGTCACACGCGAGTTACATGTGTAATTGGAGACATAAGAATTAAATCACTTAAAATAACATGTTATAAAGGAATCTTGAAAATAAGGTGGTGCGATGTTTTAAGAGATCAAGAAATGCGAGGAGAGCGCATTCATATTAAATGAGATTATCAATAAATTGAAGGGAGATTGAAATGGCAGTATCAAGTAAATGGCAGTAAAATAAATTAAATTAAGTTATAGAGAGGGGCAGTAACACGAGGCACAAATGTAATCATAATGTATGACAGAAAGAGCTAGGGTCGATGATTAATGACATGAGAAATTCTATAAGTTCTGTTCCTAGGGTGTAGAACGAGCAAACAGCTAGATGTTAAAAAATGTAGAGAGGAAATTATAAGGAGGGATCTAAAAATGGTATTCACAATACATGGAAGAAAAAATTTGTGGGATTGTTTGCGGTGTTAAAAATAAACCTGGAGGGTTTAAATAGAGTCGCTCAGGGGGGCGAAAATTGCAATAGAGGGGAGTCGCCCGGGAGAGGCGAAAACTGGCGAGAGTTGAAGGGGTTAAATGATGTCGCCGGGGGGGGGGGACGAGATTTGGGGAGAATTGGGTGAAAATAAGTATAACCTGGTGCAACAGACTTGAATCCACTTTAACGCGGGAAGTGTATGTCCAGGGTGTCTATGAGAAATAGGAAAAGGTAAGTGAAATCGGTGACTAGGTGTTGTCGATGGTAGCATGATGTCAGTGGACTTAAATGTCCCTATGCTGACGAAGGAATGGTGTTAAAGATGAAAGGTAGGTGGAGTAAAGCAATATTATAAAGAGGGTATAAGTAAGTTATGTAGGATGTAACGGGTAGAATTATTTGGCGGGTAGTCGGTAATTGAGGAGAGATGACGAAGGGGTTATAATTGGAATTATGGAGGAGCGGTCGGAGAGAAAATAATAGTAATAGAGTGGACGTTACTAGTTAACTGGCGCAAGACGATTGGAGGTCATCAGAAGCAAATGGAGGTTAAAATAAAGATATTGCAGAGGGATGTGTTAAAAGAAATGAAATCATGTTATGTGTATAATTGTTGTACTCACTCAAGTAATGGAACCACAACTGCACGACTAGTCGGGTGTTCGAGGAGTGTTGTGGTGAGTGTCTTCAACAAGTGGCGAAACCAAGGTGAGACCACGTCCAAACGTCGAGGGGATGGGCGGTCACCCCTCATTATAGATGTCGGACTCTAAGGCCGGGCAGACTGGTAAAACAGGACAGACGGCGAACTGTGGCGGAACTAACATCAGACTATAATGCTGGGCAGAGTACAAGTGTGTCTGAACACACAGTGCACCGAACACTCCTAACGATGGGCCTCCGCAGCCGACGACACATGCATGTGCCAATGTTAACACCACATCGGCAACTACGACTGAAATGGGCAAGTGACCATCGTCACTGGACGTTGGCGCAGCGGCAGAGCGTTGCATGGTCTGACGAATCCCGATACCTTGTTCATCATGACGATGGGAGAGTGCGAATCCGTCGTTTTCCAGGGGAACCGCTTCTTGACATCTGTACTGCGGGTCGGAGACAAGCTGGCTGTTGTTGTTGTTGTTATTTGGGTTTTAGGGTGCGTCGACGACGGGGTCATTAGCGCCCTAACAACAACCAGGCGTGACAACGTGGCAAAATTGCCGTCTGTGTGGCCGACTGTAAAGGGGTCGGCCACACAGACAGCACGATAAAATACTAACATACTAACTAAAATACCGTCTGCGTGGCCGACTGTAAAGAGATCGGCCACACAGACGGCAACATAAAATATAAAATTACATACATTAACTGGTTGGCTGTAAAAGAGCCAACCAGTTTAAAAAACAAGTTAGCTGGCTAGCTGTAAAAGGGCCAGCCATATAAGCAGTGTCACAAGTAAAAACAGTACTTGGATTGGTGGTTGTAAATGGCCACCAATCCAATCTAAAACCTAGGCCGATCTGCCCAAAATTTTTGGGACAAGACCGGCCAAGCAACAAAACTTTAAAACCTTAGCCACGTTGTCACCGTCATCGTTTAAAATAAGGGACAGATTGTTGGCTAAGCCAACGTCGGCCCTTAAGTCAAAAAATAAAACACAATCAGTTAAAATGTGGCGTACCGTCAAAGGTACGCCACAAGCATCACATTCCGGTGGGTCCTCCCGGCGGAGAAGAAAGCTGTGCGTGAGAGGACAGTGCCCTATACGGAGGCGAGTAAGGAGAACCTCATCCCTCCTCGCCCGCTGGAAGGAGCTGCTCTACGGCTGAACGGTAGGTTTGACCAGCCGGAGCTTGTTATACTCAACTTCCAGCCACTGTCTCTGCCAAACATCAAAAACAAATCTCTTCGCCGCTGAGGCAAGGTCTGACTTTGGGACCGGTTCAAAGTCGGTTCTGACCTTGTCGAAGGCTAACTTGGCAGCTACATCAGCTGCCTCGTTCACCCTGATTCCCACATGGCCCGGTACCCAGCAGAACAATACCTCCTTTCCATGAGATTGGAGGGAAAGGAGGGCGTCCTGGATGTCCTGGACTAGACGATCTGCTGGATACATATTTCCTTTGGCCTGAATACAGCTGAGGGAATCACAGCATATGATGAAACACTTATCGCGATTTACTTTCATATGCTGGAGCGACTTTAGCACGGCGTAGCACTCGGCAGTAAAAACGCTGCACCTGCCGTCAAGTTTGTATGTGTAAGTCGCTCGAGGGAACACTACGGAGCAGCCAACTCCGTTAGCCTGCTTAGACCCATCCGTATACACCGGGGTAAAATTATGATGCTGGTTTAAGACATCTCTAAAAATTCGGATAAAAACATTATCCGCGGTACACAGCTTGTGGTGCCGCGATTGTTCTAAAATCGTTCTGGGCCTCTTTAAAAGCCAGGGAGGAAATTTACTCCAACTCGAATCCATATTGTTCTAAAACAGCCTTTGTACAGTAGCTTAACGGTTTAGTGACTCTATGCCGGTTGGTATAGAGCCGCTCGTAGTTGGGATGGAGCACTATGTCGTGCATGGGACTGCCAGGTGTTATGGAAACGTGCAGGTAGTGTCGCACCATGAGGAGTTGCCGGCGGATGGTAAGCGGCGGCTCGCCCGAGTCAGCACAAATGCTGACAATAGGGCTGGTGCGATATACACCCGTGGCGAGACGAATTCCAGCATGGTGGACACTATCCAATATACGGAGATAGCTGTCCCGTGCCGAACCATACACAATACAACCGTATTCCAACCGTGACCGTACAAAGGCCCTGTAAAATTGTAGCAGGCAGGAGCGGTTAGCACCCCATGACCTGCCACACAGACATTTTAAAAGATTAAGAGCTTTTAAGGCCCTGGCTCTCACATCTTTTAGATGCGCAAGCCAATTGATCCTTGTGTCAAAAATGAGGCTCAGAAATCGAACAGTATCACTAAAACTTCAAACGGTGTTCCTCAGGGTAAGGTGAGGCTCTGGTAAAAGGCTTCTTCTGCGAGTAAAAAGTACACACCGGGTTTTCTCAGCGGAGAAACGAAAACCGGTGTGCACTGACTATTCATCCAGCGTGAGTTGCAACTGCCGCTTAGCGCTTCTCAGGCTGGACGATACAGTAAAAATTAAAAAGCCATCCACATATAAGGAGTACCGTAGGGGACTCCTTATAATGGCTGCAATGCTATTAATAGCAATGGCAAAAAGTGTAACGCTTAAAACTGACCCCTGAGGGACACCGTTTTTCTGAATAAAAAGATCAGACACTTCACTACCGACTCGGTACCGGAAGCAACGACCAGATAAAATGATTTTAGCAACTGTTTTAAAATAACATGCCGCCAGGTAGTATCGTAGGCCCTTTCAAGATCGAAAAAAACACCCACAAGGTGTTGGCTGCGGATGAACGCATCCTGTATTGCCGCCTCCAGGAGGATCAGGTTGTCCAAGATAGAACGGAACTTCCTGAATCCACACTGAAAGCGGCTCAGTAGATTACGGGATTCAAGACACCAGACGAGGCGGCGGTTTACCATCCTCTCCAGTGTCTTACCCACGCAGCTTGTAAGGGAGATGCTACGATAGCTACCTGGCAACAACTTATCCTTACCAGGCTTTAAAATAGGGATAAGCGTTGCTTTCGGGGAAGTGTCCTCCGGTCCATATATCGTTAAAAATATCCAGAAGGTTCTCCTTAGCCATTTTTACCTAGATGCCTCAGCATCTGGTACTGGATCAGATCAGGCCCTGGAGCAGTGTCGTTGGCGCTACTCAACGCTGACTCCAGCTCCCAAGATGTGAATGGGCAGTTGTAGGCCTCTGTATTCGGCGAATCGAAGCACAGCACGCGCGCCTCGGCAGCGACTCTTCATCGCTGGAACCGAGTTGGCGGACGAAGTGATAGCGGCAAAGTTCTCCGCCATCAGCTGCGCTATGCTTCGTTCGTCAGTGACTAGGCGTCCACGATCCAGTAGTCCAGATACTGGTGGGCGGGAGTACCTTCCGGATATACGGCGGATGGACTCCCATACTTTCGACGAGGTGTGGAACGGTTTATAGTGCTCACAAAGTTCTGCCATGACCTCTATTTGCTATCCTTAATAACACGACGCGCTTTAGCTCTGGCAATACGGAACGCTGCTAGGTTGTCGGATGTTGGACACAACCTAAAGCGACGCAACGCCCGTCGGTGACCCTGGATAGCGGAACGACATTCATCGTTCCACCAGGGCACGGGCGTCCTTCGCAGCGTTCCGGAGCTCTTCGGCATGGAAACGTTAGCTGCACGGTGAATCACTTCTGTGAAGTGATTCACCTTTTCCTGTATACTGTCACAGGGTTGCAGTAGAGCTGCCAATCTGCACCACTGACGTTCCATTTACGCCGGTTATTACCTCCTCTACGCTCACACTCAACGTGCATCCAAATAGGGAAGTGGTCGCTTCCATGTAGGTCGCGATCCACCTCCCACTGCACGGAGTCCGCAATTGAGGGGGAACACAAAGAAAGATCAATGGCAGAGGACGATCCGGAAGCAGTGGTGAAGTGGGTCATTGCACCAGTACTGAGGATGCATATATCCTCTTGCTCCATTAATCTACCAATCACTCGGCCTCGGGGGCAATCGGCGTTCGAACCCCACAACGCACTATGTGCGTTAAAATCTCCTAGTATTAGGAATGGCCGTGTGAGCTGTCGTAAAATGTCGAGTAAGTCATCATACTCGACGGCAGCATTAGGTGGCAGATAAATGGAGCATATGGTCAGTTTAATGGGGCCGTGTATCCTCACTGCCACTGCTTGTAGATGTGAGGTGAGAGCGACAGGTTCGGAGTGGACAGTGTTTCGGACAAACACTGCCACTCCACCCTTCGCTCGATCACCCTCGGTATCGTCCTTACGGTACACGTCATATCCTCTTAGCACAGGTTGGTATGATGGTCTGAAATGTGTCTCTTGTAGACAGAGACACAAAGGATCAGACCGTGCTAAGAGGAGTAACTCCTCTTTGTGAGCTGTAAAACTGTTAATGTTTCCACTGGAGTATGGGAGTCATCCTTACCTATTTAACCTCACCCGCCCCGGATCGGGTGGGTCTTCGGTCACTTCATGCTGAGGTACGGGACCAGACTCGTCCACCAGAATCTCCGTTTCTTCCTGCCCGGAAGCGGAGACAGACATCTCCGACCCAGAGGACTCTTCAAATTCCTCTTCATTCTTTTTCTTCTTCTTCCTCTTCCCCTTACTCTCCCTACTGCTGGGCAGTCTGGGAGGGGACGAAGAAGGGGACTTGACAAACTGGGTTGGATCAGTCTGTCTAAACTTGGGACATCTGATCTTCTGGTCACCTCTATTTCCACCGGTAGCTAATGGTATCGCTACCTTTTCAATAGCACGTGGTGGAATAGGAGGTGCTGTTAACTTCATTGCTGGTGGAGTCTTTGTTACTGCTGCTGGATTGATCGACGTTGCTGATTTGTTGCTAGCGACATCCGCGGTCTTAGGTGTGATGACCTTGGTGGATTTTGCACCACACTTGCACTGACATGAGCACATAGTGCTTGTGCCCATGTCTGCAAAGGATGTCTGCGTAGTAACACTTTCTTTCCTGACGGGAGTCGAGACCATCTTGGCAAAGCTTGTTCCAAATATTGGAGCGGCGAGCGCTTTCGCTTTCTTCTTTGCCTCTACATAAGGTATCCGCTCTTTGGTCTTCAACTCCTGTATCTTGCGCTCCTCAAGATACACTTGACACTCCCTACTCCAGGCAGGATGCGCCCCAGAGCAGTTGACGCACACCTGTGGGAGCGTGCAAGTGACACCCGGTTCATGTGCCCCATTGCCGCATCTACCACAGGTGGGGTTGCCCTTGCATGACGCCGTCGTATGTCCGAACCTCTGGCACTGGAAGCAGCGCATTGGGTCCATAACATATGGACGGACGTTCAAGTTGATGTAGCCAGCTTTTATACACTTGGGCAAGACTGGAGTGTCAAACGTCAGGACGAAGGTGGCAGTCTTTTCAAGGCTGCCATTTACCCTCCGTGAAATCTGACGCACCTCGACCACGTTTTGATCTTCCCACTCCTTAACCAGTTCCTCGGTCCCTAAATCCATAATGTCCCGGCAGGTGACAACGCCTTTGCTACAATTTAGGGTTCTGTTGAGTTCGCAACTGACTGCGAACACCCCGAGCTTCTCGCAATTAAGGAGCTAGGAAGCCTGCCTACTGGTGGATGTTTCCAGCAGCAGGGTCCCGTTCCTCAACTTTTTTACCGACTTAAGTGTACCAACAAGTCATTCCAATCCCTTGTTGATATAAAATGGGGACACCTTCTCAAATGTCCCCTCTGTCCTCTGCATTACGATGAAAGCGTTCACTATGGAACAGACTTTCCCGTTACTGTTACTACCTGAAGCGGGAGGGCTATCAACCCTGGCCCGCTTCTTGGAATTGGGTGTATTTTTATTAGCCTGCGGCACACCCGTACCGCAGGGTTCTTTGGTTTTTTTGTGAGGCTGAATTTTTGGTCACACGAGAAAAACCAGTATAAAAAGGAATGCTTATACAACAGGGTTGCGCAGGTGCCCCTTAGGTTGCACGTTAATGAGTGATTTCCCTCATCACCCATTCACCTCCTCGGCACGTGGCTGATCTTGAGGTTGAGGGTTTTTTTATAGAGGTTTCTACCATCCTCGCGATCCGGGCGATGAAGCCAAGATCCCCGTTCTCCTAGGCACACAACGTTCCACCGCCACGCCCTACGGTGGTCGTTGAAGCATGGTAGGAGTTTACGGTGTGGGAAACTTGCGGCGCTCACAAGTTTCCAGCTCGGGCACCGCGGGTTCGCCAAACCCGTACCTGGCACTTGCGTACCAGGTCCCTGCGGGCGACAAGCTGGCGGCGGCTCAATAATGCTCTGGGGAACATTCACGTCGGCATTAATGGGTCCCGTGGAGCTCGTGCTAGGCACCATGACGGCCAATAAGTATCGTACACTGGTTGCAGAGCACGTACATCCATCCATGACGACCTTGTTTCCCAACGGCAGCGTCATTTTTCAGTAAGATAGTGCGCCATGTCTCAAGGCCAGCAGTGTGATGGAGTGGTTCGAGGAACACAGTGGCGAGTTGCATTTGATGTGCTGGCCCCCCAACTCGCTAGATCTGAACCCGATCGAACACATCTGGGATGTTATTGAACGTGACGTCAGAGCTCATCGCCCCCCTCCCCGGAATTAGGTGACTTGTGTGTGTAGATGTGGTGCCAACTCCCTCCAGCGACCTTCCAAGGCCTCGTTGCTTCCATGCCAAGACGCGTCGCCGCTGTTATCCGTGTCAAAGGTGAACTGTCAGCTATCAGGTGGTGGTCATAATATTTTGGGTGATTGGAGTAACAGACACGTCAGCGCGTTGTTGAGGTGATTGAGAGATTTCACATCTTGGCCACTCCGTGTTCTCCTGTAGCCGGTACCGACCCACCGTACGAGGTTGGCGAGTGGACTTGTAATTCGGTGGACGAGGGTTCGAATCCCATTAGATTAATTCCCGTTGCTTGCCCCAAGCCTTTTCCGACGTCGACTAGGCGTAACGCCAAAAGTAGCCTTCAAATAGCCTTGGCTGAATTCCTTCCCGTTCCTTGAAGTCTATCGTTACTCAGCTCTAATGATCTCCACATCGAAGATGCCCAATGCCGTAAGAAAAATATGTTCTCGTGTTGAGTGGTGACGAAGGGATGTTGGCAGGTTACCTTGGAGTTAGGGCACTGGACTTAGCGCAGCGTTAAAATCGCGGAAAAACCGGCAGTACGTAAGAACAAACTAAAGGGAAGTATTGGTTACTCTTTGCACACTGATGTTTGAGAACATTCGATAACTTACAATACAGACACTGATCTGCCTTAAAGAAAAATTTATGCCAATCATTGGGGCCTGCCTACAGAATTCAAAATTTAAAACTATTAATATGATACGCGCAACACGTGGTGCTTATAGCTACACATATACTAAATAACAATAATTCCGCGTGGTCGTAGTGACCTGGTGACAGGGTTTCTATTGGCTGTGCTTTCCACCCCTCTCTTAGCCACCTTAACCTAACCCGGTAGTCCTACCAGGTACAGGGGACCTACAGCTTAACGTGGAATAAGAATGAAGGAAGTGTTCTGGCGTACTTCCCATTGCACAGCAAGCTATGTCCTAGATGAAGCTCGATTTAATAGTCTATGAAAATCCCCACCGAGACAGGGACTCGAGACGGTGACGTTCGCCAGTCAGACACCTTAACCACTGAGCCACCAGACGGCAACAGATATAATGTTAACATTAGCATGTCGGTGACGCGAACTCAGAAGATTTTATCCATTCAAAAATCTTCCAACGCACCTAAAGTAGTTTTCACATCAAAAACTAAGAATCTAACTTAGTCCACAACCCGTCCATTTGTAGAATCTTCCGAAGCAGATGTACGAAGCTATTATGTGAGAAGCAATAAAGATAATTCCCTTCTTCAGGAGCTACAGTTTAACGTGAAATTAGAACCACGGAACGTCACGGCGTTAATCAACTAACTAGCAAAAATTTATACTCGTCGCGGGATTTGAACCCTCAAAGAGAATTTTTGGAAGTAAGCGCTTTAACCGCTGAGCTACCAGAACGCCTTGTTCTGAAGTATACGTGTGCTACGTACGGGGGTGAGTAAGATGAAAACTTTAAATTTGTAATAAAAAAAATAAAAAAATTCGCGCCGTTATCCTGTAAGTTGGTAAGCGTGCTACAAGCAGCGTGCAGAATGGCCTGCAGGTGTCAGCATAGTGCAGATGCACAAATACCGTCGCAGTATCAATATAAAGATTGCTGCCCCAACTTGAGACTTGCACCAGGGAAGAACAGCGTTCTGTTATTCGGTTTTTGAGTAGTGAAAGTGTGAAACCTATTGCTATTCATCGAAGAATGAAGGTTCAGTACGGTGATGCATGTTTGTCACAGCAGCAAGTCTACGAATGGAGTAGTATGTTCGCAAATGGTGTGACTTCAGTGGAAGATGCTCCTCGTCCAGGTCAGGCACAACGAGTTGTGACTCCACAGAATATTGCAGCAGTTGAAGCCATAGTGATGGAAAACCGCCGAGTGACACTGAATGACGTTGCAGCATGTTTAAAGATTAGTCATGGTTCAGCACAACACATTGTGCATGATGTGCTCCAGTTTCACAAAGTTTCTGCAAGATGGGTGCCACGGCAGCTGACTCCTGAAATGAGAGAACGACGTGTTGATGCTTGTGAAGAACTTCTTCGGCGCTTTGAACGAGAAGGTGATGGCTTCCTTGCAAGAATCGTTACTGGGGACGAAACCTGGGTTCACTTCCACCAACCGGAAACGAAGAGAGCGAGCAAGGTATGGCGCCATTCCACATCACCAAAACCAAAGAAGTTTCGAACAGAACCATCAGCAGGGAAGGTTATGCTGACTCTCTTTTGGTACGAAAAAGGCGTTATTTTCGAGCATTACATGCCTAGAGGGACCACTGTCACCAGTGCATCATACACAGATCTCATAAAAATTCATCTTCGGCCTGCAATAAAATCAAAGCGACGTGGATTGCTGTCATCAGGTGTCCTTTTGCAACATGACAATGCAAGGCCCCACACTGCCCGTACAACAGTTGCAACAATTACAGACCTGCATTTTGAGTGTCTTCCTCATCCACCATACTCACCAGACCTTGCCCCAAGTGATTTCCATATGTTTGGACCACTGAAAGAAGCAATGGGAGAAAAGAAGTTCCGTTCTGATGAAGAAGTACGCCACGCGGTGCATGAGTGGTTGCGTGGACTACCAAAAGAATTTTTTTCTAAAGGAATTTATGCACTTTGTAAGCGCTGGAGGACTTGCATTGAGCGTGAGGGAGATTATGGTTGAAAAGTGATACATCTTTGTACCACTTCTGCAGAATAAATAATATTTAAGGTTTTCATTTGACTCATCCTCGTACTATCAGAATCGGATTAAAACTCCGGGTTTGTAGCTCAACGGTGACAGAAATTAAGGTGATGGGGAAAGGACGAGATGGTTTAGGTTTCTGTAAATCAAACCTCAACAGTGTTTTTATACAGGGCGTTCGCCGGAAAACGCAACCCTCCCAGTCTGTTGCCGTCGGCAACTTGCTCGGACAGTGGGGAAAGCTGTTTCCGCCACACGGCACCGTGAATCACCGCACTGTTTAACACCTCCGCTGCCCCAACAGTGCAGTGCAGTGACCCTTACATTGTTAAGAACGGTTTCTTTGCATTGTAGCTAGTTTGTGACTTCAGTCTCTTATTAATCAGTGTTGTGAATAAACGTTTCTTTGCGGTTTGGCTGGTTTGGGGCTTCATACTCTTACTAATCTGTACCGTGTTTGAGTGTGAGTAAAATTATGGTACGTTACAGTTTGCAACAAAGAATATTTCTCTACGATACATATGTGAAGAGGAAGTCGTTTAAAAAGTGTCGCAGTAAATTTCGTCGCGAATATCCTGGCGCTATACTGCTAGCTAAATCAACAATTCTGCGTCTGGTTAAGTAAGAGAAACGGGTTCATTTTTTAACAAAAAGAGACTGTCGGTCAACCGTATTCTCACAGAGGAGAAAATTGACGATATCGCTTTTCGATTAGAACAGTCACCCAAAAAATCATTAAGTCAGTTAGGGCAGCGTGTGTCTCGAAATATGTTCAGAAGATGTGAAATGTGCATTACACAAGAGTGTCAACACTTCCAGCATCTTTTATAAGGTAAGCTAATGAATTACGTCACATTTAAATGCTTAGCACATACAAGTTTATGAAATAGTCCGCGGCCGACGGTCGAACAATGCCGGGAGCTGACCGCTCGCTCGCCGCGAGCAGTTTCTTCCTTGTAGCGCTAACAGTGGGTTGCGTTTCCCGGCGAACGCCCTGTATTTGTTTTAAAGTATACTTATGCAAAATTTCAAAACAATCGGATGA
Organism: Vandiemenella viatica; assembly: GCA_031002005.1. Taxonomy (NCBI): domain Eukaryota; kingdom Metazoa; phylum Arthropoda; class Insecta; order Orthoptera; family Morabidae; genus Vandiemenella; species Vandiemenella viatica. Next base: position 12,897 of record JARYHS010004691.1, read on the forward strand.
AAACTGTGTGTTTGAATAAAGATTTTGCGTAAAGCTTCCTGCCCGCATATCATACAGGTGGGCGTGATCTGACGCGCAACAGGTGGCTAGAATCGAACTCATAGGTTTACCCTCACTCAAACATCGCGTAGCGAGGCCATAGAAGTTTTCACTTAAAAAACTAAAAATCAACAACTTACACCACGCTTCAAAATTTCGGTGTCCATCCACATATGCTACACGAGTACTGATATGGAAGCAGCGTGTTCTCCCTGTTATCAGTTCACATGATTCCGTATGATGCACTGATATATCATTAAGGGGATAACGTGTAAAAATTGATAAATAATGAGTAGAAACTAGTCAATGAAACGTTAAATAAAGCCTTCTTACTTTTTAATGTGGCTAAAAGAACAATTATGGCGATGGGGTGGGGGGTGGGGGGGGGGCACAGGGAGAGGTAATGCAGTCTGTTGTCATCGTAAATTAGAACAAAATCAAATGGATACAACACTGTAAATGTATTGGAGTAGTTACAGATAACAAGTATAGGTTTGTGGATCAAGTATAGCAGTCTACATAAATAAAATAAAAAATAACAGAGTAGTTAATGTATTATAAACTTTAACAAAGGCTTTGTCTAAACCAGTTAAAGAGTTGTTGCTTGAATCAATTACGCTGCCTTACACGAGATACTGTTCCAAAATAACAATCTAAGCTAAGAGGTGCTTCGGATTCTACCCGCAGGTTGGCTGGACTATCCCGAAGGACTTATACGTAGCCTCGACTTGGCAGTACGGTGGCCAGGTCCTTCCCTCCTAATCTAACCCAGCCCGGGAATCCTAACGAATATAGGGGACCTACAGTTTAAGTTTGAATGCGAACCACAGAAGCGTTCTGAATTCGGCTTAAGGGCCTTTGAATATCCCCGCCGGGACAGGGATTCGAACCGGGGACCATGTGATCTAATGTCAGCCGCCTTAACCACTGAGCCACCAGACTACTGACCTTATCAATCTTTGAGCACAAACAATAAAATGTGAAGCTGCAAAGCAACTTCACTAAGAAAATGGGGGCTGAACCCAATTAAGACACGAAGTGAAAAGTTAAGTGCAACGTCGAAGTATTCGGGGTATTGTTCCAGTGTTGCTTCTTGAAGGCTTGAAGTGTAAATATCTTGGCATAACGTTTGTTAACAAACTTAAGTGGAGAGAGAATGGCTGCTAGATTTGTTTCTGGAAATTATCGCAGGACCCAGTCAGTAACTGATATGATAAAGGAGCTGGATTGGGAGTCATTGGAGGAAAGGAGGAGGGTGAAGAGAGTGCTGGGAATGTACAGGGCATATGTTGGTGATGGAGCTTGGAGGGATATTCGTCAAAGTATTAGGAATAGTGCATGGAAGGGGAAAGCCGACCTTGACCACAAGCTGGCGCTCGATTTCATGCATAAGGCAGTGGGAAAATTCTCTTTTGTTGGTAAGGGAGTCAGAGATTCGAACAAATTACCAAGGGAAGTGACGAATAATTTACCAAAAATGCTCAAGAAATTTAAAATTTGCAAATTTGAAAAGTAAATGGGGAGAAATTTAACTCTCCATTCATAAAAGAAGTTTAAAAATACACAGACGGAAAAAAAAATCCCAACACCAAGAAAGACTTGTGTTAGATAAACGAAATTTGGTAGGCGTGTTTATACATCTGAAAGATGACATCGATTCAAATTTCGCGCTTCGCGCATAAGTGTGGCGCTAGTAGCGCTACTCAGAGCTTGCAAATCAGGTTTGCTTTAAATACGCGCTGTAAAGTTTGTGAACGTTATTTACCGCTGAGATTTGACATAGTGAGTTGATGTTAGCCAAGAATGCCTTTAAGAAGACGAAGAAGCCATTATCAACAGCTCACCGAGTTTGAACGAGGTCGTGTAATAGGGCTACGAGAAGGTGGATTTTCTTTTCGCGATATTGCAGAAAGACTTGGCCGGAATGTATCCACTGTGCATGATTGTTGGGTGCAGTGGTCAAGGGATGGTACTGCCTCAAGAAGACCGGGTTCCGGGAGGCCACGTGGCACTACTGAGAGGGAAGACCGCCGTATTCGGCGTACAGCTGTGGCGCATCGTACTGCGTCTGCGGCAGAAATTCGAGCTGCAGTTGGTACCACAGTGACACAACGAACTGTTAGAAATCGGTTACTTCAAGGACAGCTCCGAGCCAGGCGCCCTGTAGCGTGCATTCCACTGACTACAAGCCATCGCCGTTTGCGACTCCAGTGGTGTCAAGCCAGAGCTCATTGGAGGACGGAGTGGAGATCTGTTGTGTTTTCTGATGAAAGCAGGTTCTGCCTTGGTGCCAGTGATGGCCGAGTGTTGGTCAGAAGGAGGCCAGGGGAACGCCTGCAACCAAACTGTCTGCGGCCTAGACACACTGGACCTACACCTGGAGTCATGGTCTGGGGAGCAATTTCCTATGACAGCAGGAGCACTCTTGTGGTTATACCAAACACACTGACTGCAAATTTGTACGTCAGTCTGGTAATTCAACCTGTAGTGCTGCCATTCATGAACAGCATTCAAGGGGGAGTTTTTCAACAGGATAACGCTCGCCCTCATACCGCTGTTGTCTCGCAACGTGCTCTACAGAGTGTCGACATGTTACCTTGGCCTGCGAGATCACCAGATCTGTCTCCAATTGAACACGTATGGGATATCATTGGACGACAACTCCAGCATCATCCACAGCCAGCACTGACCGTCCCAGTATTGACAGCACAAGTACAACAAGCATGGAACTCCATACCACAAAGTGACATTCGAAACCTGTATGACACAATGCATTCACGTTTGCAGGCTTGCATTCAAAATTCTGGAGGTTACACCGGCTATTAATTTAACAGTATTTCACATTTGAAATGCATTTTCTTGAGCTTAAATTAACCTGTGATCTTGAAAATTTAATCAATTAAACATGTTAACTTGACAAATGCATTGTCCAAATTTCATTACTCTACAATAATTTTTTCTTGGTGTTGGGATTTTTTTTTCCGTCTGTGTATATATACATGTATATATATAAACGGGGAATTTGATGACTATGGGAATTGTTAGCGCCATCACAATTAAAATTAATAGATATTTCTCTTTTGCTGTAGAGTTGCAGCAAAAATGGTCGCCAGTAAAATACTTGCAGATTCTATAAGAACTCAACAAAATAATTTATAAAATCCACCCAATAAAATTAACAGAAAAACGAGATACTTTCCACTATTATTATAATCTCAAAATATAGGAACTAAACTATGGATAGATGGAATAAATTTCAACTAAAGACATACCAAAAAGAACAAATAGTTGTCGCATTGTTTTAACTTGTCACATATCGATGAATCCATCTTCGTAAGGCACTCTTCAACTCTCAATACTGTTACTATCACCTGTTGAAAACGACCTCACCTCAGTGAGCAAAAGTAATTGGTTGAAAGTTTCATCATTTACTTCAAATGACTCCGCAAACAGACGGGAATTGAGAGGATGAGCTTTACTTTAATTTATTGACCTGATTGTTAGTAGAACATTCCTATTTCTTCCTGTACAGGTTAATTGATTCTCTTTAGTATTAATCGACCTCCTTGCGACCCTCCCCCCCCTCCCCGCTGTATTAATCGACCCCGTGAAATCTCTTATCGACCCCCAGGGGTCGGTATCGACCAGTTTGGGGACCCCTGATCTAGACATATTGCTAGAGTGAATGTCCAGTGTGAATGGCTCTACATTGTCCAAAATTGATTCAAGTCACATTGTCCGAACAATACCACTAATTATGTAATGAACCCTGTACTATAGACATAAGAA
>JARYHS010004693.1:0-36982 GCA_031002005.1 Vandiemenella viatica
GTTCGCAGGGGCCTGCGTTCTGTGCGTGTTCACCAGGGGACGGTTGAGGCGGCGAGTGCGCTTCCTAGGTGCTGCTGGACATAGTACCGGAGCTGAAGAGGTTTTCAGTTACGACTGGAGGTGCAGGGGTGGCTGCGCTTGCAGGTTCCTCTGTTGGTTTGGTGGGTAGTATGTTGGGAGGAGTTGCTCTTTCCAGCTCCTCTGGTGGCAGTTGTTGAATTTGCCTCAAGCAAGTTCTTTTTCTTGTCAGCTTTATCCATCATTATCTCTTTGCTGTGTAGCAGTTGCTGTTGATTTGATTTTCGTGATTTTTCCACGGCAGTTGGACTGTTGGACTTTAGTTCTTTACTCTCTAGATTCTGCTGTGTTGCTTTGGTGCCTCTGAGTCGATCACGAGCTAGCTTATAAGCGATGCAGCCTTTATAACTGGCGACATGATTACCTCCGCAGTTACCACATTTAGCTGCATCGCGATTTTTCTGTGTTGTACATTCGTTGGAGTCGTGGGCTCCGGCGCATTTAACACATACAGGTTTCATTTTACAGTTTTTGGCGACATGGCCATACAATTGACAGTTGAAGCATTGAGGGGGGGCCGGAAGTCGCCTTGAGTGTCTCAGTTTTAATTCTTATATGACATAGGTACTCCACCTCGAACAGTCTTCTGTTATCTGGTGTGTCAGGAGCGACGACCAGAAACAGCGGCATTGCTGTATTTGTTCCTGGTCTCTTTAGTTGGGCCACAGTTTGCACGTCATAGCCCATGTCCAGGAGTTCGTCCTTGAGGTCCTGGGTTGGAAAGGTGCGTGGTAATCCTCTCAGGACGACCTTTAGTAACTTGACTGCCCCTGAGGGAAGGTAAAATAGGGGATTCCATTTTTAGTGAGCAGATTTGTCACGTTAATGTAGTCATCCGTAGTTGTGAAGGAAAATTTAATTTTGTCACCTCCTGCAGTTTTGGCCAGAAAGGGGTCTTTGGCAACATTAGTTACCCAGTCATGAAGCTTTTTGTAGCTCTCTTCGAATTGAACCACAATAGGTGGGATGTTGGAGTTCCTTTTGGATGGTTGAGTTGTACATTGCAGGGCTTGGAACTGGTTTGTTAATGTTATTGGTTGGTCCTGAGCTAGATTTGCTGGAGCTTTGGCAGTACGACGCGGATGGATAAAGCCTTCATCAATATTTACAGTCGTACTGTGGTCACATTCTTGTGCTGCAAGGCGACCGTTATCTTCCGGTGCCAGTGCGGTGTCCCTTGCTTCGTTACCCATACCAGAGTTTGAATCAAAAGTTGCGTCAGTGTCTGAGGAGATAAGCCGACTGAACTCTGGTGACTATGCGGAGCTGGGAATGATGTTACAGCACGGGTTGTCTTCTGATTTTTCTTCTTCTTATTTGTTCTTTGAACAAGGGTGGTGACTCGTTTCTTCACTTGATCTTTACCGGTCGGGTTGGTTGACCCTCTCTTTCTGTAGGCTGCCAGATTCTGCTGCGGCGGTATGTTGTCATCAGTGTCTGAATCAGTGTCAGGTAGTCCTGATCGCCCAACGTTGTCATCCTCGTTGTCGGTGGCCTGGTAGCCATCTGACGAGTAGCACCCAACGCCCAAGAAGCCGTCGTTGGTGTTGGTTGCCGCCATCATACGTCCTGCCAATGGAAACGCCTACTGGAAAGGAGTGTTGCTCCGACCCTTCGTTGTCACCGTAGGGTATCCGGGCCGGAGACAACCCTACGCTCACGCTCGGGGGTTCCACTCCCGCAGGAGTGGGCCGTGGAGCGGTAATTCCCTAACGCCTCGGGCAGGGAGGGCAAGGCAGTCCCCAAAGAAGAGGAAGCAAGTCGCTCACTATAATCTCCGCTTCGCCAGCGAGACAGAATTCGCATAAACAAGTATCAGTTAGATATTGGTGTACACGAATACCATCCGCGAGTGTGAGTGAGAGTGAGTGGCCACGCCGCCCTCCGCCATTCACTGCCATTATTTTCTTGGCAGTATACTATGGAGTTCTTGTCTCTCGACATTTTCTCCTTTTCATTTGATGGTGCATTACGTCACTTTGGGTGTGTCGTTTTGGTTGGCGTTATGTGATTAACTTTTTATTTTGACTTTTTAGTGTTGCCTGAGCAATGCTAACGGTCTTCTGTGCCTGCCGGTTGGAACTTCATATCGACCGAGCACGCTGACGAGTGGGTTGTTGCTCGTCTCAGCTTTCCGATAGAACGCCGTAGCGAGTGCTCGGAAGCGGTCTTTAATGGTAGGTACGCCTGCCGCCTCGTGCAGCGCCGCAGTCGGGAAGCGCGATGGCAGGTGTAAGGCGCGCTTCAGCGCCCTGTTCTGGATGACTTGAAGCCGGTTGACGTGCTTGTCCGCCGCGTAGCCCCACACTGGGCAGGCGTACTCAAGAAGTGGCCTGACCAGTGTGAGGTAGATCTTCACGCCCAGTGCAGGTGGAAGCGCACTGGTTCTGTTCAGCAGGGGGTAAAGATCATGCAGTCTTCCGCTGGCCCTCCTGCGTACTTCATTTATGTGTTGTTGCCACGTGAGCTTGGAATCGAGTGTGACTCCAAGGTATTTTAACGTTGTCTTCCATGGAATGTCTACTCCGTGGAGTGTCAGTACTGGATCCGCGTGGTTCCTGTTCCTCGGACCGTATTTCCTTGTGATGACAATCGCCTGGGTCTTCGCGGCGTTTACTTCTATACGCCATCTGCGCGCCCAGGCCTCCGTCTGTTGGAGTATATCTTGTAGCCTTCTGGTGGCGATGGCTCTGCTACAGCTGCTGGTGACATAAGCTGTGTCATCAGCGTAGGTAGCTGTCTGCACTCGGACCGCCGTGGGAACGTCGGCCGTGTAGAGGGAGTAGAGTGTTGGACCCAGTACGGACCCCTGAGGGACTCCTGCCATGATGCGCCTTCTCGTAGAAGTTTTCCCGTCGACTCAGACGTGGAAGGTTCTTCCAAGTAGGTACGAACGGATCATCTTCACTAACGGCCCCGGGAAGCCTTGTTGGTACAGTTTAAGTAAGAGCCCTGTGTGCCACACCGAATCAAACGCTCTTGCGATGTCGAGCGACACGAGGGCACAGTATTCCTTGTGCAGGAAAGCTCGGGTCGCGGACTCCACGATGCGTAGCACCTGTTGTGACGTGGAGTGGCCACGCCGAAAGCCGAACTGATGAGCGGGGAGGATGTTATTCGCCTCGATGTAGGAGTTAATCCTTTTCAGGAGAAGCCGCTCGAAAATCTTACTGACGGACGGCAAGAGGCTGATCGGCCGATAGTGCTGTGGGAAGATGGGATCTTTGCCGCTCTTGTGTACCGCCACGACTTCGGCGTGTTTCCACCGACGTGGGTATCTCTTCGTTAGCAGGATTATGTTGAAAACGTTCGCTAGGTACACCGAGGCCTCGGGCGGCAGGTTCCTCAAGCACCGATTTGCAATCCCATCGTGGCCGGGTGCTTTGTCCAGCTATAGCTTCGTCAAACAACTGGCCACCTCCGCTGGGGAGATCGGTTCTATCTGCTCTTCACCATCATCAGCGTCGAGATATACTCGTAGACGGCTCGAGCAGCACGCAGTTCCCGGTCATTTACATTCGCTTCAGATGGGCGGAAGTTCCGTTCGAAGCTGTCAGCCAGGGCATTGGCCTTGGCGGCTGGCTTGTAGACCAGCCCATTCACGCCGTGCAATGGTGGGATGCGCTGTCTTCTCTTTGTGAATTTGCGGGTCTGCTCCCACATGGTTCCATCGTCAGGTTTGAGCGAGGATACGCGGGCATCCCACTCCCGGTTCCGGTGCTCAACCAGTGCCGCTTTCAGTTCCTTCTGTAGCCTATTTAGGAGTCTCCTAGTCACTGGATTTCTGGTGATCTTCCACTCCTTGCTGACACGGTTCTTGTGCCGGATAGCCGCGATTAGGTGTGGTGGAAGCCGTTGCGTAGGGACTGGTCTTCGATTGCGCAGAGGTGTGGATGCTGTCGTGGCGTCCTTGACTATTTCTTCGAAGACGCGCAGTGCCGTATCCACGTCTTCGACTTGCTGGTTGGCTAGAGCAGTAGAGACAAGTTGTCGGTAGCTTGCCCAGTCGGTGTTGCGGAAATCCAGGTGGTTTTCTTCTGATTCCTGCCACGGTCCAACATCCACTGCGACTATCACCGGCGAATGGTCAGACGACATCCGGTTAATAGTGGTCGCGTCGATGAATCCAGTGAGGCCTTTGGTCACCGCTATGTCTATGACATCAGGACGATAACCGCTGGCTGGGAAGTGTGTAGGCTCTTCTGGGCCCCACACACACATGTTGTGTCTGAGGGCCAGACGTCTCAATAAGTTGCCAGCTGGGTTCTTGATTCGACTGTTCCAATCGGGGTGTTTCGCATTGAAATCACCACCGATCAGAACCTTGCCCCTGATTGTCGCCAGCGTGGTGAGGTTGGCTTCCACCATCTGCCTGGTGGGGGGCCGGTAGACTGCCACGACCGTAAGTTTACCGGTAACAGTGGTAACCTCCACTCCGACGGCTTCTATTTGCTGCATTGGCGGTAGAATCACTTGGCAGTGCGGTATTCTCCGTTTGATGAAGACTGCAACTCCTCCCCCGGCGGTGAGGCGGTCTCGTCTGTAGCAGCAGTAGTTAGCTGCTGAAACACGGAGTCCCGGCTTGAGGTGGGATTCGCTGATGAGGCTGACATCTATATCCTGCTCCTTCAGAAACTGCCGGAACTCAATCATCTGTGAATACATGCCATTGGCGTTCCATATGCAGAATTTGAGATTCCGTATGTGGGGTCCTCTATCCATTGTGGTTGTGGCATTTGCAAATGGAAGAGGCCGAAGCCGACGTCGCTGGGGCATGCATGCTGCTTGTCATGGTGTCGAGTCTCTGCATCAGGGTGACCATCATATTCATTATGGTATTCATCATGGTGATGAGTTGCTCCATGGTGTCTGCAGGTGCTTGTGCGGCCCGCTGCATCCTTCGCTGGATGGGATTTGGTCTGGCTGCTGGTTGCCGTGGTTCTTGTATAGCAGTCTCTGTTGGTTCCTGCAACCCCCCTGGGCTGTCTGGAGGATTTCCATTTGGTGGGACGCCAGAAGTAGCTGCAGCAAACGTACGGTTGTCTCTGCGGTTGTTGGTTATCTTCTTGGCAGGATGCCTCTTGCCCATTGCTGCTTGCCCAGGTGTGGCTGCCAGCTGCCGCCCCTGGTCTGCTGACTGTTCGTTCTTCTTTTCGAGGTTCTCTCTTGTGGTGTTCGTCCCACGAAGTCGATCGCGTGCACTCTTATAAGCGCTGCAGCCCTTATAGCTGGCAACATGGTTGCCGCCACAGTTGTGGCATTTGGCGGTGTCCTTGGTCTTCGCTGCAGTGCAGTTGTTGGAGTCGTGCGGGCCGGCGCATTTTACGCACACCGACTTCATCCTGCAATGCCGGGCAACGTGCCCGAACAGCTGGCAGTTGTAGCATTGGGGAGGCCCGGCTGAGGAGCGTAGCTTCTCTGTGGTAACCTTCAGGTGGCATATACTTTCCACCTGGAAGATTTCACGGTTCTCCACAGTATCTGGTACTACTGCCAGAAAGAGCGGCATTTCGACGTTCGTTCCTGGGCGTCTTAGTTGGGCAACAGCTTGAACGTCGTAGCCCAAGGCAATCAGCTCTTCTTTGAGATCGGCGACTGGAAAAGAACGTGGTATTCCCCTGAACACCACCTTAAGTCACTTAACTTCGCCAGTAGGGAATGTAAAATACGGAGTCTGCATTTGGTCCAGTTGCTTCGTCACGGCGGAGTAGTCTTCCACGGTGGTAAACGTAAATTTAATTTTATCTCCGCCCGCTGTTTTGGCAGAAAATGGGTCTTTGGCAATCTTCTTCACCCATTCATGGAGCTTCTTGTAACTCTCTTGGAATTCCACCACGATGAGCGGAATGTGTGGACTTCTGTTTCTGGGAGGCTCTTCTTCTTGTAGCGGTGCAAACTGATTTGAGGTTTCCATCCGCTCGGGCTCAGGCGACGGCAGCGGCTTTCTCGTGCGGCGAGCCAACACGAACCCCTCGCTGTCGGGCAGATCTTCTGCTGTGCTGCATCCAGGCGTTGCAGTCTGGCAGCTGTTAGCGGCTATTTCTTCTTCAGTGGTCTTCCTGTAATTTATCTTCACAGCACCTCCGGGCCAAGCCGAGGTACTTGGCTCAGTGAAGCTGAAAGCCCCCTTGAGAGTCTTCTTTGCAGCTTTCTTGCCTTTGCTAGGCGCCAAGAGCTGTGACACCGGCACGCTGATTTTATAGTTGACACCTCTCACATCATTCTTGGAAATCTTCGTCTTGCCGGAAGAAGGCGGAGAGGTTCTCCTCTTTGTAGCACGGTTGTCTACAGGACCGTGGGCTATCCCAGTCGTCAGCTGCGAGTAATAAGCGTTCCGATCAGAATCCATTTCCAAGTCCTTTGTGGTTTGCTGGGTCGTCATAGGCGGTGGCTGTATTGATCCATTTGAAGCCACACTCAAGTCCGTTTCCGTATGCTCAGTCGTAGAAATTGCCGCGGTTGCCGCCGGCAAAGCCGAGTGCACTGGGGCACTCGGCCCGCCTGGCGCGGCAGCGCAGCTAGCACTTTCCTCATCGCTCGTCATAACAGCACGGCGGCAGACTCGGAACTTGCCACGAGAGACTGACTGACTGACTGACTGTGGCTGGCTCAGTGAGTGGCCATTGGTGCGCGCGCGCGCGGTGGCACCTTCACTGCCTTAGTTAACTGGCAGGTGGATGGCAGAGTTTTTGTCCGAAGACATTTACTCCATCGGAATTATGGGGTTGCAGTACATTATGGTTGGTGCGTCTGCTTTACGGTGTCAATTACTTAATAGGCTAAGTGGTCTTCTGTGTCTATCGACGCTAGTATCATAGCGGCCGATTGTGTTTACCACTGGATTGTTGCATTGCCTTGTACTTTTATAAAATGTTTCCGCCAATTGTCGGAATCTGTCCCTCACTTTTGGAATTCCGGCTGCCTCATGGAGTGCCTCCGTGGGGAACCGGTGCGGAAGATGAAGGGCTCTCTTCAGTGCCCTATTTTGAATTATTTGGAGCTTTCTAATTTGGCGGTCTGTAGCGTATGCCCACACTGGACATGCGTATTCCATTATGGGACGTACAAGAGTGGTATATAGTTGGCCATTGGTGCTGACGGAGCGCTAAGGACCAACTAATAATACGCCACCAAGACGACCAATCAGAAGTGAAGAGAAGACCACTCAAGAGAAGACTGAGGGAGGAAATGTCTCAGGACAACAACCCCCAACCGACCAGCTTTAATGCTGAGACTGGCGAAGATGCAAGCATCTAGCATCTAGCATCTACACGACGACTCGTGATGGCATCCACGTCGCCTGTGCAGACTGGTGCAGCCAAGTCTATCCGTTCGTGTCAATCTGCTATCACTACAGCTTCTAGTAGCGCCTCCGAGTCGCCCGTGAAGCTCGCCGTCACGAAGAAATTCAAACCACCCGGCGCCTTCCCGCGGGAAGTTGGCTTCTTGGCGGAGGCCTCCCACCTTCCACCAGGGGCCACGGAACGTGTTGTGGAAGAAGTCAGACCAGAAGACTGGTCCTTTAAAGTTTGGAAAAGACGCCTTGCACGAGGCAACCCTGAGAATTGGAGTTTCGCCATCTCAGTCATCCTTGACGGCCTTCAGTTCAGCTGGCGGGTTCCCACCTGCGACGATGCCACTTTCAAGAAGGCCCTGACTAGCCGTGACCACAGACACCTGGTCACTAAGTTTCGTCCTGCTGGAGGAGTCGAGGCGTGGCCGGAGGCACTTGTGTTTCCAACCCCACTGGCCAGCGACTTCGTCTGGGAGGAATATGTTGAAGACACCAAAATAAGATTCCAGACCTACAGCTACGACCCAAAGACGTACCGCAACTTTAAGAAGATGCCGATAAGGCCCACACAACCCTCTTCACCAACTCCTTCGCCTTCGCTAAATGGTGAGCCAGCACCAGTAATCTTCCCTGCCGCACAAGTAGGCCCAGTACCACCGATCACCGTGAGCTATGCAGGGAACTACTGCATCTTAATGGCTCAGATGCAGAGTGCCATGAAGCTTCCTGTATTCAGCTGGCCAGACCATCTGGGTCTGAAGATTCTGCTGTCCTGCCCTGAAGACTTTGAAGCCGCCATCCAGATGTTGCAGCAGGACTCCATATCTTATGAAGTCACACTCTCCTGCCCTAGGACGAAGAAGGCCGGCACTTCTACGCAGAAATCTGCAGAAAAACCACAGCCACGCAAGCTGGTGCAGTGCTACAGGTGCCAAGAATTCCGGCATCTTGCTAGCGAATGCACAAAGCCAGCTAGATGCGTTCGTTGTGGTGGTGGACACTATGTCGCAGAATGCAACCAACGTCACGAGGACGCCGTTTGCTGCAACTGCGGCTCCTCACATGCTGCTTCATACCGCGGCTGCCGAGCATGGAAGCTGCAACGCAGTAGGAAGAATCCTCAACCGAGTAGCAGGTCACATACGCAGCCCGCAACCAGACGTCAAGAGAGCGTTGTCTGCCCTACTGCTAACACACGGCCAGAGGAGCGCCGGAAATCACACTGCTCTCCGCAATCAAGACGACAAGAGGCCACGCCAACGGAGAAGACTAAGCAACACGTGGATCACACCAGACGGCGTCCACCAATGAGACAACCCAGGCAAAAGATCACCGGCAGAGAATCATCCGACCACACCACCCGTCAATCATCAGATCAAAGAGAAGAAAGGTTGGATTCACTCTTCTCACAAAGCTCGTAAATCACCTCACATCAAAAGAAGACACCACTGACCCCCCGAGGCAGCATTAATGGAACGGCACAAATTGCGGCCAATCACTTCTGAGGAAGTAGGTCGCGGCGGCACCCACTCAGTACAAGAAAACATCGACAGCCAACGTGACGACAAACCAACAGAGAAGAAATGCCCCATCAAAATGAAGCTGGAGTAAATGTCTACCGACAACACACTCCACCCTACTCTGCTCAACGGAGCAGTAATTGGCTGTGGCTGCTGATCTAGCATCTAGATATATATAGTCTTCTACCAGCCATCAGCAAGGTATTCGAAAGGCTACTGCTAAAACGTCTGTCCACTCATATCGAGGACACAAATGCCTTACCAAATCACCAGCTAGGATTTCGGCGCGACCACTCAACTACTCAGCAGCTGATGAGAGTAACAGAAGCTGTCACAAAAGCATTTAACCACAAACAATACTGTGCCATGGTGATGCTCGACATCTCACGCGCATTTGATTCCGTATGGCATTCGGGCCTCCTACTTAAGTTATATGAGCAGGGTATCCCGGGACCATACGTGAAATTAATAAGATCATATTTGACTGATCGCACTTTCAGTGTTCGAGTCGACAGAGCCTTCTCAAGTGTAAGAATAGTGAAAGCTGGTGTACCCCAAGGCTCAGTTCTGGGCCCGACTTTATATTCATTATATACTGCTGATGTCCCCACATCCAATGGTGTTTTGGTCGCAACATACGCTGACGATACAGCTTACCTCACAGCCAGCCGCAGCAAAATTTTAGCCATTCGCCGTCTTCAGGAAGTCCTCCAGGTAACGGAGGCCTGGGCCCGGAGATGGAGGATTGATATTAACCCAGCCAAGACTCAGGCAATAATGATCAGCAAAAGACTTGGGCCCCGTCAACCACGTCAAGCGGACCCCGTTCTTCACCTTCATGGTAATGACATACCCTGGTCAGCTACTGCACGCTATCTAGGAGTGTTGCTAGACAGGAGACTAACCTGGCAAGCCCATATTAACGACATCCGCAGGAAAGCAAGCATGAGGCTTCACAGCCTATACTCGCTTCTTAACAAAGACAACAATCTAGCCCCAAGCACTGGCATTAAGATTTACACCACCCTAGTAAGACCGATTATAGAGTACGCCTGTCCAGTGTGGGCATACGCTGCTGACAGCCATATACTCAGATTACAAACAATACAAAACAGGGCACTGAAGAGAGCTCTACATCTTCCAACCAGATTTCCAACTTATGCACTCCATGAAGCCACCGGAGTTCCATATCTTCATGATAGGTTCAAACAAATAGCCGAAGCTTTCTACAAAAGTACACATAGAAGCAAAAACCCAGAAGTCCACAATATCGGTCGCTATGACACAACCATCGATCGCCATAAGAGACCATTAAATCTAATCAGATAATATACACCATCGTGAAGCCAAACCAACAGTGAAGATTTGCACCATCCATATACTTTTGGAGGCAATGTCTTCGGACAATATCCTCCATCTCCACCTGCCTTCAAAGACAAGGCAGTAATTGGTGCTGTGCTGCATCTAGATATATACTGTAGGATATCTTAAATGGTAGGTATTGAATCAATGATGGTATTGTGACGTGGTATTTTGATGTGTGTTTGTTTGAATTGTTGATTGTGTGTAATCAATTGTAGTGATTGACTATTTACGAGTGCGCGACTTCGAATACCGCGTATCGGTCATTCATTTCGTGGATTGCAGTCGAGTGCTTCTATCGTGTTTTTACGACGAAGCCGAAAAACGCGTCGAGCTGCACGGGCAGCACCACCGGGCCGCGTCCGCCGTCGCGTTCGCGATCGTCGGCTTCCGCGCCGCGCCGTTCGCGTCCGCGACATCGGTAACGAAAATGACGTCTAAGCCTGCTGCGGTTGTTACTGTTACTCGAGTGCGTGGTGACAGTTATAACGTGGAGATAGAAGCAACTCACGCCCCACCAGAGGATCAGCCAAATGACTTTCCTGTGACAACAAAGGGCCAGCACAACACGCCCATGTCATCGTCAGCGGCGTCTATGCCAACCTCTACCGACGCTATGGACTTGGTGGAGATTGCAGACCTGGTCTCAACGCCTACTACGGAATGTGTAGTGGACTACACAGTGATGGAACACGAGCAAGAGGCCTCCGTCTCACGTAAGCGTGCTGCAGAGAACACTTCAAATGATGAAGATGACACACAGTCCAAGCGGGCAGCAAAAATTTCTGTGAAAACCAGAATGCCGACTCGTCAGCTCAAATCCGACCGAAGAAGAGCAACTAGAGATGCAGAACAAGACGCAGACAAGTGGCGTAAGCCGCGTAGACCTGCTCCTGCCGCTCAGCTGAGCTCCAATGCTGCCAACGCTCCCAGCACGAGCAACTCTTTCTCGCATCTCCCCATAGAGGCAGAGCAAGTTATGGAAACAGTTGAAGCAGAACAGACAAAGCCTGTTAGCGAGTCGAAGCTAGCACCCCTGATACTGTCCTTCAAAGAGGATTATAGAAACCTCGATATGACACTAAAGAAGCTTTGTAAGCACGAGTACCGCGTCAAACCTGCGGGACGCGAGTTATACAAGCTCTTCCTCAAAACTAATGCCGACTATCAAGCCGTCTTGGGCTATGCGTCACAAAACAGCATACCATTCTACACCTTCCCAACGAAAGCTGATAAAAACCTGAAAGTCGTGTTACGAGGACTCCCATTCAATTTCTGCACGGAGTACATCAAAGAAGAACTGAAAGTGCTAGGTATAGTGGCGAGGACAGTCGTTCGTCTGCGTTCACCAAAAACGTGACAGGAAGTACCACTGTTCCTGGTAGTCCTCTCGGATACCACCGAGAATAGAGCAATTTACAAAATGACGTCTCTATGCTCAGTGATAATCACCACCGAAAAATTACGTAGCACTCGAGGTCCTCCTCAGTGTTACAATTGTCAGGGGTAGGGACACGTATCCCGGCATTGTGTTATGCCGCCCAAATGCGTCAAGTGTGCGGGCGAACACCCAACTTGTCAATGCGCTCTAAAAAAAGGAGAAACCTCTCCTAAATGTGTCAACTGCGGCGCTGATCATGTCGCAAGCTATCGGACATGCACCGCTTTCAGTAGATTTAATGGCAACGTAGAAGGCAAACAATGCCTTCTACGTTGCCATTCTTAAGAAGAGGCAACAACAGAAAAAGAAAAAGGAGGAGGATGAGGCAGCAGCCTCCAACAAGGGCCAGAACAACCCTGAGCTGAGACCGGGTAAAACCTACGCAGAAGCATCAGTTGGTGCTCATGACAATGGGAGGGATCACCAGAGAGACTCCTCTGCCCAGGCAAAACCTCCGAGCAGGATAAAGAAAACTGAAGAATTGAAGAACCGCCCACCGGATGAGAACACCCGAAAGGATGACGGCTCCATCCTCTTAAACATGGTGCAGTCACTATTGCAGACGGTGACTGCATTAATTCAAGACCTGCCACGTCAGATGGCGGAGGCCGTTAGGATGGCAATAACTGCCGTACAACAAGGTAACCAAGAACGTCATGGCTAATTCCATTGAAGACTTAACCATTTGCATATGGAACGCTAATGGCCTCTGGCGCCAGATGGGCGAATTTAAGGAATTCCTTTGGGACGAAGGCACTGATGTGTGCCTCGTGAATGAGACTCATCTCAAGCAGGGGATCAAAGCTGCTGCCCCCAACTACTCCTGCTATAGGTGTGACCGGCCAATCGCCTGAGGTGTTACCGCGGTCTTCGTTAGGAGCGCCATTAAGCACTACCAAATAGTATTACCCCGCATGGAGACCATAGAAGCAACCGGTGTCGCTGTCGAGACATGTCGGGGGAGACTTGTGTTTGTTGCTGTATATCGACCACCAGGACGCCTACATGAAGGGGACATTTCTGCGCTTCTTAGTCTCCGCGGCAATCTGTTTATTGCGGGTGACCTGAACGCCAAGCATGTCGCCTGGAATTCACGAATCACCAACAATCACGGAAGGAAACTCCTACGAGTGGTCGAGAACCACGATGCGGTAGTTTGGGGACCCACCGAACCTACCATCTATGGACGTGGCCTCCCTGATGTTCTTGACATCGCCATAACGAAGGGCCTAAGGCACAACATAGCCGTCACCACCAAAACGATCTTGTCATCCGATCATGTCCCGGTGCTTTATTATATGGCGGCGGACATATCATCACACAGGGACAGACTAGCCAGAAAGTTACGTGAGATTAACTGGGAAGTCTTTAAGAACCTCCTCACACAGCGGATCGAATCTGCAGCGCCACCCTCTGCTACTGGCCCCTCTGCCACCGTTGCTGTACTGGCTGACTGGATAAACGAGGCAGCAGATGCCGCTACCCGGCCGCGCCGTAACCAGCCTCAACGATCTCGCCAATTGCCTTCCCACATCCGAGAGGCAATAGCAATCAAAAACCAACTAAATAGGGAGTGGCATCTCACTAGGGATCCGGCTACAAAGAGAGCGGTAAATCGCATGCAGCGGGAGATCAAAGCGGAGGTAGAACAGTACAGAATTTCTGACTGGTCTAATTTCATTTCCACCTTGAATATAGAAGACGGGTGTGCATGGCGAGCCACGAAGGCCCGACTCCGCCAGAGGATAAAGATCCCACCTCTGGTTGTTGGAAACAACCATGTCTGCGTCCCAGAAGAAAAGGCTGAAGCTCTTGCTGAGACCTTTGGGGCAAACTTTAAACCAGTCGACGTCCCTAGAGATGATGAGCACATAAACTTCGTGGAGCGACGCCTGAGTCGCTTCCTAGTAGCTGTTCCTTCGGAGGAAGACCTCATAGAGGAAATCACGGTGCAGGAGGTGACATCGGCCCTCGCGAACCTGAAAATCAAGAAAGCTGCCTGACACGACGGGATTGGTGGAGGGATTCTCCAACAAATGCCCCCTACGGCAATCCTATACATCACGGAGTCTTTCAATGAAATTCTCCGTACAGGTGAATACCCGCAAACGTGGAAACATGCCCACATTATACCCATTCCCAAAGCGGGCAAGGACAGGAGGTCACCCAAGTCTTACCGACCGATCAGCCTGCTGCCTACACTTTCCAAAGTGTTTGAAAGGATATACCTTAAGAGACTGCGCAGAATCATAGACAATGAGAGGCTGCTGCCGGATGAACAGTTCGGCTTCCAACAAGGGCATTCCACCCCTCAGCAGCTCCTTCGTCTTGCTGAAGAAGCCTTTGCCGTTTTTGAACGTCGCGAGTACTTCGGAGCGATCCTGATGGATGTCAGCCGAGCCTTCGACTCAGTGTGGCACCAAGGACTCTTATATAAATTTCTCACCCAAGGAGTACCTCTTTCTCATGTTAAACTACTCAAGAGCTACCTAGAGGGACGAACCTTTCGAGTACTCATGGACGGGGCCACATCCTCAATCAAGAACATCGCTGCAGGCGTCCCACAAGGCTCGGTCTTAGGCCCGGTGCTATACAGCCTCTACACTGCTGATACACCTACTACAGCACGTGTTAAAAAAGCCCTGTATGCCGATGACACGGCCATGCTTGCCAGAAGCCTGAACATCAACAATCTGCGACGTCGACTACAACAAGCGTGCGACAATATTCAGGAATGGGCAACGAAATGGCGGCTAGCCTTTAATGCGCCAAAGAGCCAAGCGATTGTATTAACTAGGAAGAAGGTTCCACAAAACCTGACTCCTCTAACCCTCTTCGGCGAAGATATCAACTGGACAAGTACTGCCACCTACCTAAGTGTGAAAATGGACAAGATAATGACGTGGAAGCCTCACGTCACCAACGTTCGCGCAAAGGCATCTGGGAGAATGAGAATTCTATACCAGATTCTCAACCACTCTTCAGCACTGAGGCCGCAGCTGGGAATCCGCCTCTATGTTGCGCTAGTCAGGCCAATACTGGAGTACGCAGCAGTTGTCTGGGGGAACACTGCTGCCTCCAACTTACAGCAACTGCAAGTTGTACAAAACAGGGCCATAAGACAGGCATATCATCTACCGCGTGAGACGAGGACACATGTGCTGCCCCAAATAAGTGGCCTACCCAAGCTTCGCGAGAGGTTTGAACAGCTGGCAAGACAATTTTACGCCAATAATAAAAAATCTACCAATCCGCTGATAACCGCTCTAGGTGCGGATCCAATATATGACAACTCTCTCAGGTGGCCAAAGAAACTACTGGATCACTAATTATGGACTGAAATATAATAACAATGACAAAAGCACCGGATACGACAAATCCAGATAGAGACGAACCGTTTTGATAATGACAACCAATAACATAAACTGGAAGGAGATGCGCTATAGCGCAAAAACTTCCCCTCAACCTGGGACTTAAGTTTTCCCAGTAAGGAATGTCACTGCTATATCTAGATATATTACTCTTAAGATCATTTATTTATCAGGGTTTTGCACCTATGTTCCGTCGAAGACTGTCGTTTTGGCTGTGACATATCTTGTTTCCTGTAGGAATTGGAAAATGATAAAATATTTAAAAACAGTGTCGAGAAAAAATATCGATATTTGTGCCTAATGCCAGTAATTTTATAAAAATATTCCTAAAATATTTAAAACAATTCGAAAAATTAAAGACAAATGTGGGAATTATAGAATCATAGATATTATTTTTAGAAGGTATATTTTTGTCACAAGCCATTATTTCCCTTCATATCGAACCGAAATAGATTAATGAGATATCATTTTAAAGCTTCAGGTATCTGCTTTTGTAACATCATTATTTATGAAGCTAATTTTTCCCAATACGTCCCTTAAAGGGCAAAAAATCAATATTTCTAAAATTCGTCGGTTTTTTTTTTTTTTTTTTGTCTCGAGCGATTTATATCTCTGGATACCGAAATCGATAAATGGAGTAAGATTATGAAGACTAATGTCTCTGCCTTGATATATTAAGAAAGGATTCTTTTGTAATTTAACCCTTAGAAAGAAAAAGTACTTGTGGTTTAACAACGCCTTTTTGGTGTCAGGAGCCATTTATTTCCATTCATTTCTAACCTAAATTGATGAATGTGGTATCATTCTAAAAATTAATGTCTACGCTGTGGGCACATCATATTTTAAGAAATAAATTTTTCGGAATTTGACCCTAAAAGGGCAAAAGTGTCGTTATTTCCATAACGTATTTTTATGTCACAAGCCATTTCCCTTGATTTGTAATCTAACTCGAGAAATTAGGTGTTATTTTAGACATTGATGTTTCCTCTTTATTCTCGTAATAATAATAATAAAAAAAATCGAAATTTGACCCTTACAGGGCAAAAGTATCATTATTTCCTTAACGTGTTTTTTTATGTTACGATCTATTTATCTCCCTTCATACTTTACCGAAATCGATAAATAAAGTACCATTATATAAACTAAGGTCTCTACTTAGGCAACATAATAGATTAAGAACAAAATTTTTCGGAATTTGAACCTTGAAGAACCAAAATAATAAGACCCGCGTATGAGACAGTTCAGAGTCAATCCGCTAGATAGCAGCAGCACATATCACAGAGATATTAATAAACTGCTTCACTATGATTGAACGCGTTACCACATATAACAGAGGTGTCAATAAATCTTGAGTTTTTTCCGTTACAGAAACAACAGTTCTGTTTTTATATACAATTCCTACGCAACCATTTTATTCGTGAAATATTCTGGCGGGATACGACCACAGCAACACATATCACAGCGATGTGTGTGTGTGTTGTAATCTGTTAGGATTTTTTTTTATTTATTTTTTTTTATTTTTTTTTTTTTTTTACAAATTTCATTCCTTCTAGGTAAAGCCTGGGAGGCGGGCTGCTCGAAGGTCAAGGATCCTTTTCAGCCAACTAACCTAAAGGGAGGGAGTGGGGGGGGGGATGGAAGTCGGCAGTGGCCTTGTAGGGAACCATCCCAGCATTCGCCTTGAGTGACTGAGGAAAACCACGGAAATCCCCAGTCAGGATGGCCGAACGGGGTTTGGCCCACGTCCTCCGAATTCGCACTACTGCCAGAATCGGTGTTAAGGGGGGTCAGTGACAGTTTGTCATGCATGTGATTTGCACGTTCAGAAG
The DNA here is from genome assembly GCA_031002005.1 of Vandiemenella viatica. NCBI lineage: Eukaryota > Metazoa > Arthropoda > Insecta > Orthoptera > Morabidae > Vandiemenella > Vandiemenella viatica. The sequence goes on from JARYHS010004693.1 coordinate 16,896, forward strand.
TTTTTCCTAATTGTTTCGTAACATGTTGTAAGTATTTTGTTACGTACCTATTACACTAAACAATTGCTACAAATGAGACGGTTCTCTTTCATCCTATACAAACCATAATAATGAAAATATTCGCGAAATTTTCGCACGGTTCATCTAGTATTTGATTAATTTATCTATTTTTGCAGTTAATCAAGCCACTATCCGTCTGATGTAGACATAAAAAAACTCTCTGTTTTCTATTTTCCCCCGTCAACCTACTCCTGTTCAATATTCTTCAACCTCATTAAAAATAATATATCCGTTCACATTCAAATATGTTTTATTTTTAAATAAAAAAAGACGACGTTAACGTAAACCTATTCAAATTTAAAATCTTTTTTTTAATTTGTTAACCTTTGATGAGAAACTGTTAAATTACGACGAAGTCACTTTTTTATATGAAAAATATCGATATTTCGATACATCGATATATTTTTCTCAAGCCTAGCAAGAAATATACTTCATAAAAAAATATTCATAATGTTCTAAAAATTGATATTTGGAAACTAACTGAAGTAGTTAGAAAAGTTGAGGAGCTTTATAATGATAACCTGTCAGATACCCGCTACAGGTATTTGGTTGCTGGCATTAACTCTCAAATCTCCGTTATTCCTAAAACAACTACCGCGACTGTGAGTATCGAGTTGCTTCCCCCAAGAATTTTTAGAAAACAGCGAAATGATTAGTGGAACTTCTGTACCAAACCCTGAAAACAGGCGCTTTTGTTTCTTACAACGCTGACGCAGGCACAAGTGTTTCGGAGCACACTCTGCTGTCAGGTCTGCTATAGATCGCCGCCTATTCCGCTTTACAGAGCGGTCAAGCCTCCTACCTCCACGTTCTGTGATGAGGCGTGGACGTCCACCACCTTGTCGCCCAGTCGTGGTTTCACCGCTTCAACCACTCTACATAGATGCTCACTACAGTAGCACGCGAACAGCCGACCAGCCTCGCCTTTTCGGAGATGCTCGTTCCCAGCCGCCGCGTCTACAAACCATCGGCCCGTAATATAAGGGTATTGCCTGACCTGTGCGTAGGTATCTGGTGCCAGAGAACTCCGGAAACCTAACAAGGACTTTTCGAATCCATGTCTCGCCGAATCGCAGCTGTATTGCGCCCCGAAGATGGACCAATAAAGTAGTAAGTTGGTCATAATGTTTTGGCTGATCAGTGTACGCGAGTGTGGGAAGTTCACAAGTGGGTTATTTTCACGAAGATAATGGATTGTACATAGTTCTATAGAACTTTAAGCAGTTAAATATATGTTGTTCTTTTTTTCACCACGCAATAAGCTGCCGCCTCATTTGAATACGCTGTGACCAATACAGAAGTACTGAAACCTGGTGTCGTATTAGAGTAAACAGGAAAGTTTGCCACGTGCCCAATCATTTTTGCGGCGACCATTGGATTGTAATCACCTTGCTTGTTTACTGAAGCCGCGCGCTGCAGTTTGCAGTGTTGGCTGGCGTTTACCTACCCAGTTAGCGCGCTGTTTGTGGTCCGCTCGGGGGAACCCCACGGTTCAGTGTTGGGACCGCATAACTGATTACTGGAATACCAAGTGCGAAGCTATGTACACGGTGTGCTGCATCCGAAACGAGGACGACTTCATTACAACGACACTGCATTATGATGCATGAGATCAATAGGAGATATAGCGGGAATTAAACAGCAAGTTTTCAGCAAAAGCAATTATAACTGTGTCTTCGGAAGCTAGAACACTACGCAATTTTTTATCTAAATACTAACCGTTTACTACCCTTTACCGCATGTTACGCTATTCAAAACTGTGCTACATTTACTTTTTTTTATATATTCTTCAGTAAGTTCCTGCCAGAATGAGAGACATTCTATGCTGTCTTGAAGACATAAATGGATTTTAAGTCTACCTCACCGGTTATAATATCGTCAGTCTGCTCATTTTTTATCTCCGTATCTGAAATATATTGCATACTCTATCCTTCTGAATTTCTTCTCACTTTTACTTCAAGAGTGCCATAAGTTATATGACCGAAACTAAACGATCCAAGTTCAACCAACTTTGTTCCGCAACTTCTCAGATATTACAAATTACTCAACCCAAGTTTTACAAATACGTAAATTTTATAGAAATAACTTTTTCTCTTAAGATCTATTTCTGCAACTTCCGTATAATCCATCCTACCCCTCTCCTTTAATGATCACGTGCATAGTCTTCTCCTTGGTCTCGGGCCTCCTGCGCACGGTTTTTCTTTGCTGCCAAAGATGCTCTTAAAATCACAGTTGATTTATAATACTCACAAATTATAATATTCATATAATTATATACACTTATAGGCTGCCGTGAAATATAACCGCTATGCTATGATTATAAAAAATAAAAAAATAAAAATAAATTAGAAAAAAATCAGAAAAGGGGTTCAAAATTTTTCCTTCCCGATAAATTTAGGATGATAATAAATGCACCTAACCTTTATTTTTCTCTTCCAGCAACTTTAAAAGATGCAAAAATGCGCCACACATTGCTGTGTAGAAGTAGGTTCAAAGTTCGTCGCCCCCGCCGATTAGTTCCACCCGCTGCCACCAACAGCGCTGTTATCTGTTTACGTGGAAATGGCGACCGTCACAGAAGAAGTCGTTTTGCATGGTTTCACTTTGGAACTTATCATCTTCTACGAATTTCTTATGCTAATTTTAATTATGTTTCTGACGAGGTGGAACTTCATTGAACATACGCTGCAGTGGATTCACAATTTGCATAATGTACAACTTCTCCCGTGGCGTCACCATTTTAATGTAAACAGACTGGCGGCAGCTATTGAAACTAATAATCGTTGGTCATAAAGTATACAGCGATGTGTGACACATATTTTTGATGTTTTGTGACACATAAAAATCCGTAATCTGCTCCTTCTTTTTAAATGACTGTATTTACATATATATATATATATATATATATATATATATTTGTCATCAGTCACTCAACCGTGTGGTGGGATGGAAATGAGGGAGGGGGGATTTTATAAAATTATTATTTTTTTATATAAAATTTATTTAATAAATCAATTATTAATTATTGATTGGCAAGGATCATACGCCGGGTCGTAAAGACACCTGACACAGATATTTTATTAAGTTCAATAGGCTGCTACACCGCTAGGCACATTTACATTTAATATTAATATAAATTAATGCAATGTCAAGCAAGCCTAGACGTTACAATTAGCCGATTTACTCAGGCAAACAATTATATGAACTTTACTTTACTTGCAAATATTCTGACGAAGTTACAGTTAGTGAGCGGGAACAAATGTTCACAATACGCTACTACAAGAAAACAATCATCAATCAAAAAGAATACATGAAATGAACATGCATCTCGGGCACCATCAAATAACAAGTAGAAAAAACAAGGAACTCGCGATATGCAAAGGTTCCTACAATGTTCAACAAAATGCCGGCTAGCTCAGGGTCAAAATTAGCTCAAAGAACACAAGTCTCTTTCTCAAGTCGCTTACGGGTCTTTCGCAGTCTCATAAGAACTCAACGATGCAAGACCTGGCGTTAACACTTTACCTAGTGTAGGCAGCAGCACTGAAGTTCGTCACGCTATCAGCCCAGCGTGATATAAAGATCACCAGCCAGTGATCATAGGCAGGTCACTGTACTGAACAAGCACAATAGTTCTGGCCTGGCAAAAAGTCAGCTCGACCGCACTGGATCGCAGTCTGGCCAGAAGTCAGAATCGACCTCTCTGCCCCGTGGTCTGGGCAGAAGTCAGAATCGACCGCACTGCACCGCGGTCTGACCAGAAGTAACTTCCTTCTCTTCGGAAGGCGATGGCGTCCCTCTCCCGCGCAGGAACATGGCGGGCAGAAAGAAATACACCCTGTATTAACATGTGTAGACCCCTACCGATGATTTCATAGGCAGGTTGGAAATCACGTGGTATCGATGCACACTCAGATTCGCGGCATTTCGCTAGCGTCCCTCTTCGCGTCCATGCTTGTTGACGCGGAGGGGGGGGGGGGGGAAGGTTGACCTTCGCCTGTTTGCTGCAGGAACCGTTTGGGGTGACTGACTGGCCTTGGGGTGGCGACAGCAAGGCGGGCTATTGTCCGTTCACTGGGATTTTACCGTTTCACTTCCCGTCCCGAGCCTCCGATATGCGACGCTTCGCTTAAAACAAAATCCTATGCTCACACATTTTCTGAGCCTTTTCAAAGGAAATACCCTTGCATATTCATTTAATTATATACAATTTTGGGCTGCCCGTATCACGCCACGCTACAATTTTTATTTTTATTAAGTTGTGATTTATTTTAATTTATTCAGATTAAAATTAATTAATACTAGACGACCCGTGCGAAAATTTCGCGAATAAAATGCGATGAATAGTGAGGCTGAATATAATGTCACCAAGTTCAGTCATTACTCTTCATACTCCTACTTCATTTATCGATTTTGGTTAGAAATCCAGGGATATAAATGACTCGAAACACAAAAAACGTATTTTAGAAATATTGACAATTTGCGCTTTATGGGTCGAATTACGAAAAATTCCTTTCTTAGAATATAATGTTACCACGGCGGAAACCTTAGTCTTTAATACGATATGTCATTTATTTATATGGATTAGATATCAAGGGAAATATAAGGCTCGTGACACAAAAATAGTTTGTAGAACAATTTATACTTTTTCCCTTTAATAGTTGAATTCCAAACATTTCTTTCTTAAAATATGATGTCAGCAAAGCTGAGACATTATTCCTCACAATCGTACTTGATTTATCGATTTTGGATAGATATCGAGGGAGATAAGTGGCTCGAGACACAAAAAACGCATTTTAGAAAAGTTGACTTTTTTGCCTTTTATGGGTCGAATTACGAAAAATTCCTCTCTTAAAATATAATGTTACCACGGCGGAGACCTTATTCTTTAATATGTTACCTCATTTATCTCTATCGGTTAGATATCAAGGGAGATAAATCGCTCGTGACACACAAATCGGTTATAGAAAAATTTATACTTTTTTCCTTTAAGGGTTGAATTCCAAAAACATTCTTTCTTAAAATATGATTTCACAAAGCTGATACATTACTCCTTATATTCTTACTTCATTTATCGATTTTGGTTAGATATCCAGGGAGATAAATGGCTCGAGATACAAAAAACGCATTTTAGAAAAAGTGACATTTTTGCCCTATGAGGGTTGAATTACGAAAAATTCCTTTCTTCAAATATAATGTTACCATGGCAGAGACCTTATTCTTTAATATGATACCTCATTTATCTATATCGGTTAGATATTAAGGGAGATAAATCGCTCGTGACACAAAAATGCGTTATTGAAAAATTTATACTTTTTCCCTTTAAGGGTTGAATTCCAAACACATTCTTTCTTAAAATATGATGTCACAAGGCTGAGACATTACTCCTCATAATCCTACCTCATTTATCGATTTTGGTTAGATATCCAGGGAGATAAATGGCTCGAGATACAAAAAACGCATTTTAGAAAAAGTGACATTTTTGCCCTATAAGGGTTGAATTACGAAAAATTCCTTTCTTAAAATATAATGTTACCATGGCAGAGACCTTATTCTTTAATATGATACCTCATTTATCTATATCGGTTAGATATTAAGAGAGACAAATCGCTCGTGACACAAAAACGCATTGCAAAAATATTGATACTTTTGCCCTTTAAGGGTCGAATTCCGAAAACTTTCTGGCTTAATATATGACTTCACTAAAGTGGAGATCTTAATCTTTAAAACGATACTTCATAAAACGGTTTCAGTTAGGTATCCAGGGAGATAACTGACCCGTAACACAGAAAAAAGCATTTTAGAAAAAATTACATTTTTGCCCTTTAAGGGTCGAATTCCGAAAACTTTCTTGCTTAAAATACGATTTAACCAAAGTGGAGACCATAAGCTTTAAAATGACACCTCATTCATTGATTTCGGTTAAGTATGAAGGAAGATATAGGCTTGTGACAAAAAAATACCTTATAGAAATAATATATATGATTGATCTCGGGCAGCCCAAAATTGTATATAATTAAATGAATATGCAAGGGTATTTCCTTTGAAAAGGCTCAGAAAATGTGTGAGCATAGGATTTTGTTTTAAGCGAAGCGTCGCATATCGGAGGCTCGGGACGGGAAGTGAACGGACAATAGCCCGCCTTGCTGTCGCCACCCCAAGGCCAGTCAGTCACCCCAAACGGTTCCTGCAGCAAACAGGCGAAGGTCAACCTTCCCCCCCCCCCTGCGTCAACAAGCATGGACGCGGAAGAAGGACGCTAGCGAAATGCCGCGAATCTGAGTGTGCATCGATACCACGTGATTTCCAACCTGCCTATGAAATCATCGGTAGGGGTCTACACATGTTAATACAGGGTGTATTTCTTTCTGCCCGCCATGTTCCTGCGCGGGAGAGGGACGCCATCGCCTTCCGAAGAGAAGGAAGTTACTTCTGGTCAGACCGCGGTGCAGTGCGGTCGATTCTGACTTCTGCCCAGACCACGGGGCAGAGAGGTCGATTCTGACTTCTGGCCAGACTGCGATCCAGTGCGGTCGAGCTGACTTCTTGCCAGGCCAGAACTATTGTGCTTGTTCAGTACAGTGACCTGCCTATGATCACTGGCTGGTGATCTTTATATCACGCTGGGCTGATAGCGTGACGAACTTCAGTGTTGCTGCCTACGCTAGGTAAAGTGTTAACGCCAGGTCTTGCATCGTTGGGTTCTTATGAGACTGCGAAAGACCCGTAAGCGACTTGAGAAAGAGACTTGTGTTCTTTGAGCTAATTTTAACCCTGAGCTAGCCGGCATTTTGTTGAACATTGTGGGAACGTTTGCATATCGCGAGTTCCTTGTTTTTCTACTTGTTATTTGATGGTGCCCGAGATTCATGTTCATTTCATGTATTCTTTTTGATTGCTGACTGTTTTCTTGTTGTAGCGTATTGTGAACATTTGTTCCCGCTTACTAACTGTAACTTCGTCAGAATATTTTCAAGTAAAGTAAAATTCAAATAATTGTTTGCTTGAGTAAATCGGCCAATTGTAACGTCTAGGCTTGTTTGACATTGCAGTGATTTATATTAATATTAAATGTAAATATGCCTAGCGGTGTAGCAGCCTATTGAACTTAATAAAATATCTATGTCAGGTGTCTTTACGACCTGACAAGGCTAATGATACTTGCCAATCAATAATAATAATATTTATTTATTTATATTATAAAAAATAATAATTTATAAAATCCCCCCCCTCACTATTTTTTTCCATTCTATAACAATGGCGCCCAACGTGGGGCGAATTAATTAATTAATCCGGGGAATTAATTAATAATCAGATGTTCAAAGTCTCAAAAGAACCAAGTTCATGACCTTAGGCATTTATTTTTGTAGCATAGAAAGTAAATTGATACTTGTCATTGCTTGTGAAAAATTCAATTCAATCTGAGTGATGAATTTCTTTTGCAAATGATAATTTTCAATGCAATCTGATTCGTGTTAAATGAGTTTCAGACTTTCAATTGCAAATTAATTTTTTTTAATATGCAAAGTTCATTTTGAATGCATATAATGTCGAGCCAGTGTTTTGTCTGTGTAATATGTTAGCAACTAAGAACTTATTGGTGCATATTTTGCTCATGTTGGTTTGTTGTCGCATGATTCAACGTTGTGATGTGGTCTTGCACATTTTTTTTTTTGAATGGTTTGATGCTCAATATTCTTGATCGGATTTGTGCCTGTGTTATATGAAAATTCTGAAATTTTGACTTGTATTAAAGATCGCGATGTTTGTAATTTAACACGTTGCTTGCTAAAATCTTTAGTCGTCATTAGAATTTTCCTGTGCCTTATAGTAGTCCTATGCTTTGAGATCCGGACATAATCTAAAGAAATCAATATGGAAGCCTCACCCACCATACAAAATCCCGTTACGATACAATATCCACCAGAAATGCCTCCCTGGGTCCAAGTGATGATGGCGGAGTTAAAAAAGGGACAAGAAAAGTTAAGGGCGGATATGAAAAGGATGTTTTATGGCACAGTGGATGGGGACAAATTAAGCAAAGATAGTGAGGTTGAAGTAAATGTTTCTAAAGAGGATTGCAAAATTACGAGTATAGTCTCAGGGCTCGATGTAGCTCAATGTAGAGCTGACACTGAAGGCATTAAGGGGTATTTGTTTCATAATGACATATCTGATAGTATTTACCAGTGTGAAATTGATTATTGTGAAGGCATTAAAGATTCTCAGGGGTATGGAACTAAAGATTTAGTGGGTGCTTATAGTTTCCAAGATGGAAGTACGTGCACACAGAATTCATCGAAAGAATCTTCGGGAGAAAAGGTGAATAGGAATATGGAACATGTTATACATGAAAATATAAACAATAAAGTTCCAATGATAATCCAGGATGATATTGATTTGCAGGGAGAGATAAGTGAATTTTCTAGTTATCTGTCTGCTGCTGATATAACTGTAAATGCTGATGGGAGGTACTGTGAAATTGAAGGAAGTTTTTTTGAACCAGATCAATCCATAGCTACATTTAAAGGGGGAGCAGATATTAGATTATAAATAAATGAAATTTCCCAGAAGTTGTTGCATATTCAAAGGGAAATAGCTGAGATGTGTTTCTCGCCAGGAAAATCAGTTAATTTTTGTGGTGCTCACAGAGATCGTGGATACGCGAATTTTATCAGGGCAAATGTATCGTGTCTGATTTATGGAGGGAACTTCAGAGAGTCAGGAAATAGAATTTCCTGGAATTTGGGTAGTGAGACTCTAATGACCGTGGCCTTCCAAACTGTTCATTACCTGAGAGGCGGGTTGTTTTCTGGCTTTAAAGATGACATTCCTATCGACAGATTTCAGCTGACCAGTTTCTTCAAACAAATCTCGTTAGAAACAAATTTCGAGAGCTCTGTTTGCCGAAAAACGATACTGAACTACAGGGGTGGATACTGGAAATATGCTCAATATGATCGCAGAAGTAGAAGCAACAGTAAATTAAAATTTGATGTAATATTGAATGTTGGTTGTAGGTCCAAAGACAGGACTTTATTCCATTTTAAACATGGGACGTTTGAAAATGGAATGGAGGAAACAAATTTTGGATTTTCTCTTACAAGGAAATTGAATTGTTAGAGTATACGGGTATCTATGCAGACAAATTGTAGGCAAATGAATTTTGATGTATTATAAAAAAAAGGTAGGGAATGGTTCTGGGTTAGTAGGAAGTAATAATAAATTACCGTTGTAAGCAGAACTCATCATTATCAAATAAATTTCTGACGACTGTTGCCGTCAAATAAAAAACTTCGCGATCTGAAAGAGCACAGCTTTGTGAACAAGTGTTTACTGCTTGAGTAAAATCGTCTCTAATAATTAAGGGAGGTTAATAAAGAAACAAAGGTACGCTTGTTTAGCTATCTGATAAAAATTGTCACGGCCAGTCGTATTTAAAGAAAGACCTTCAGCATAGTAGTTGGGGTAGAGAGAGATAAGATTCCTTTTCTTTTCAGTATTTGGGTCCTTACAATGTTGACTGCTGAAATAATCGTTATGTAAGATCGTCTTGTACCGCAAAGGTGGCGATTCTTCGTTTGGTTGGCATTCATGGAATATAAGTCCAATGGTTTTTTATATTGCTACGGCAAATGATAATTACGTCTGCTGTAATTATCTGTGTGGAAAATTTAGTCCACATTTATCGGCAGTTGTAAGAAGGACAAGTTCGCTGACAAATGGGAAGGAGAAGGTTGTGTTAAAAGTAAGTTAGAGGTTAAATCTTTCACATACGAAGACGTGACATTGAATTATTATATGCGAATGGAAGCAAGAAGTGGCAATATTGTGATCTGTCGATCATTAAGTCCCATTGATAATTTAGAGATCGGTAAACAAGAATTGCATTGAGATTATTTACGCAATTGTCGAAAGAAAATTAGCTCGCTTTTTCACGAAAGGTAAAAACAGAACAGACGGTAATATCATATATGAGAGTTCCAATTTCTGAAATGTAAGTTGTAAATTAATTAGCGATGATTATTGTATTAAAATTCTCACAAAAAGTAGAAGTATTAGATCCTACCATTCTGCATAGACCTGTTATGATTATGATGAAGTTTCCTATTAAGTGATACATAAATTGATAAGATTAGGAACAAAATGTAAATACTAATTGTTGAATTAGGGAAATGGGATTTATTTTGTAAGAAGCCTTGTGGAGAGCAAATGTTGTTGACATTAGTCTAAGGATAACGACCGCTAAACAGTTACCACAGCTGAGTGCCTGCGACTAAGTTTCTGTGTAGATTCTTATCTAAACTCAGGTAGAAGGGAGCCGCCGCCAGAACAGGTGAGAGCGAAAGTGTCCAATGCCCGGTCCCACTGGATTATAATGGTATAACGTGGACGAGAAATATTTGTCTGACCACACCAGAAGCAAGAAGGATTTAAAATGTTGTTTTGAAATGATGTGGCGTCGGAAAGATGAAGTGTGAAAGAGATATATTCCTCAACGTGCAGTCTAGGATTGCTGTTGGTTTGCGAAAAGAAGGCGGATATTTAATTTGTCGCTGTCACTATCATAATAGGTCAGAACACAAGTCAGATGTATCATTGCACCATTTCGGCAATGGGAGATAAAATGTTCCTATAAGGTTCCCACCGATGGGCTCGTACATCACCAGTATTACCGTCACAAAGCCTTTCAAATTGCAGCTAAACGGCTGACAAAAAGGGATATGTAGAGAAATCACTTACTGACGCTTTGCATTGTGTAGAATTGACACTTATTGCGTGAGACACATACTCGAAACTCTCTGTTATACGGGATGGCATATGGCCCGGGTATTTGAATGAAGTCATAAGACCCTCAGTAGAATCTTCAGGGTAATAATTTGAATGGAGATGTTTTAATGAAAAGTCAATGGTGGTTCCTTTTGCTTAATGTTTGGGTAATTATAACGATGATCTTGGTGCATTCTTAAGTAGGAGGATGGCACAATCTGGTCTAGAAACATCATTCCAGTTTTCCGCGGTTTTCTTTCTTTTTGCTTTAGTTCTTGGAGTTTAAAAATAACAGGACTCCGACATGAGCAGAACTTGCGTAGTAATTAGGTAAAGAAATATTTCATTCACATGTACATAATTTTGTACTTGTCAATTTTTTATTTTATTTCATGTTTTACTATGTTGTTTAAGATAAGAATCTTTAATCGATAAGTTAATATGAAAAGACAGGAAGAAATCATGTTTGGTGGTCCACATGTTGTAAAACAGTCCAAGGTCATGGACATTCGTTCAGTTTAGTATCTGTGGCAAGAATCATAGCATTGTGGGTCCCTGTATATGTAAAAATATCGATTACTGGTTACAGTGGAAGGTAGTTAAAATGGCTTAAAATAAAATTATTGTAATAATATTATTTTCCCGTAGTTGGCCGTATATTGTAACGTCACGTTACAACCGATTTTATGCAATCCTCCTTCCTTTCCTACCTTGCACTCCACATACCCCTTACAACCCATGTCCTCAATTATCTGCTTCATGTATTCTAATCTCCGTGTTCCTTTGCAGTTCTTACCTTCGACTTTTCTCTCCATTAATAAGTTATCGAATCCAGCATGTCTCAAAATATGACCTACCAGCCTGTATCTTCTTTCTGTAAGTTCTTCCACAAACTTCTTATCTCACCCATCATTTCGTACTTTGTATGTCCACTTAATTTTCACTATTCTTCTGTAGCATCGCATTTCGAATGCTTCAATTTTATTTCTCTCTCGTATTCCTTAAGTCCATGTTTCGCTACCATAAAGTGCTGTGCTAAACACATAAAGTTTATAAAAGTTCTTTCTAGGTCCTATATCAAAATTTGAAACTAAAAGATTTCTCGTTTTCATGAAGGCTATTTTTTGCTAGTGCTATTCTGTTATTAACGTCATTCCTGCTTCGGTCATCGGTTGTAATTCACTAACTTCTCCTATTGTTTCCGACTCTATTTTTATACTTAATCTACTGTCATTGGTATCATTTCTTCTACACTTCATAACTTTTGTCTCGCTTTGATTGATGACCCTGCATACTGCTTAAAATTTCACCCAGCGACACTAACGAAGATCGATTAAAAAAATTGTCCCCAAACACTGTCTGCACTATCGGGAGAACTGCAATGGACTTTGCAGCGCTTGCCGTTTAGTAAGTGGGCCTGAGATTCGACGTGGTGTTTGCTAGAAGAGATCGCCGCCTAAGATCTGGTGAACGGGAAATGAGATCGTCGCCGGCTAACAGGACGTGGTATGCAGATCGCAGAATGTATTCCCGCCGTTACGGAGATTGCGCGCTCCAGGATGGCGTCATCAGGGGGGAGGAATAGCAAAGTGGAGGATCAGCACGTAAGGCTCTGGGGAACGGAAATTGTCCAGGTCAAGCTATTGCTTCTCAGAAAATGACTATAGAACTTATGTTTCTGTCATCAATCTGCAACAAACTGAAAAGGGAGTTGATGGTGTATATTTATTGCCGTAACATGTAAATGAACGTAAAGACCCATTGATCACCCAAAACACCTGCTATCGATATAAACCCGTCCAGGTGATAGCAGCGTCACCTGACGAGGAATGACTGCTAGTCAGACACACGCACGGTGCATGTAGTATCAGTTAGCGTGCTATCCGTGTTTAGAATAGGGAAGATGCGCGATCTTTCTGCGTTAGACCGAGGGCAGATTGTGATGGCCCGGAGGCTCGGCACGAGCATTTCGGAAACTGCACGACTTGACGGCTGTTCGAGGAGTAGTGTGGTGAGTGTTTTCGATAAGTGGCGAAACCAAGGTGAAATCACGTGCAAAAGTCGAGGAACATCATCAGTGACACCTGTTTCGTATTTAAACATTTAGTTGGTTACATTCTATTTAAGAAAAAAAAAAAATATATAAAGTTAAGATGAAATTAAATTTTAACTTATGTTACTATTTTATTTTGTCTTCATGGTCAGGGTCAGCTTCTCTGTTTTTGTAGGATTCATTTTGGAATCTCCTGACGATATGAATCACTACACTGCACCGACCAGATTACACATTATCACTATTATTTACTGTCACTATTAAAACATGAGAAAGCAAACACCACGCCTTGTTACAAGACGTCAATTTAGTGCTGTTCTTTTGCCAGACATCCGTCAGTGTATCCAGTGTAGGATATTTTATTGTTCGAAATTAATATGCTGTGGGCAGATGCTAGTAGTATTATTACAATTTGAGTGATTCCAATTCGATGCAGCAGTAACACATGTAACGAGGTCTGGTTAACTTACTCGGCGTCCAGAAATTGTACTGCTTATGGCGACCGTGTGTAGGACTATCAGGTTGTGTAACTCACTACTAACATTAATCCATTTGTGTGCGTCTCCGTTCACGTAACAACTGCAACTTGACATCAAAGAGTAGCTCTTTAGCTCCGTTACCATATACGCTTAACCGCACCGACATTAAGGTGCCTTTCCGGCCACTCCGAGCCCGTTTCACCCGCGCTGCCTGCCTTGCGGTCTGTCTACATGCTCGGCGAGATAGCCGACTGGACCGCAGCCTAATCCTGGAACTGCACTCTGGCGGCGGCCTTGATGAGTTATGAAAGCGATTACTTCTGGGGAGTCGGAGCTTTCGGCCGCACACAAACATGGCCGCCGACTCGTAAGAGGCTTTGCGGTTCGCCGGCCGCCCGTGTGCTGAGTTATTTATGCGGGTTGTGGTACTTGCGGCCGGCGCGCCCCTGCAGATCTACCTGCTGGCCTCTACGGTAACTAAGATGGATGACCGCACCGCTCCTCATCTCGCACAAAATTGTGGCTTCGCTAGGGCGTAGTCCGCCTCTCAGAGCGCAGTAAGTTACTTTGGCTTTAGAAAAGCAACGTCAGTAGTCTAACCTGAGTGATAATAATACCTATACTAATAAAAACCTGTTCTTGCTCACGATATAGCAATATCAGTCATGCTGTGATGTCACAATTTCCGCCTTCGCTGCCCAATCAACAACGACCAGAACTACATAGTGGAGATTATGAGCGTTATTTAATAACGTTTCTATTTAGTCAGTGAAGAAATTAATTGCCAAAACACTGAAAGAAAAGTATGTAGTGCGTTTGAATTAACTTTTTTTTTCTTTTTAACTGCTTTAAGTCTCTCAACAGCGGGGTCTTTAGAGACGAGAAAGGATGGGGGCAAGGAATGGGAAGGAATTCGGCCATGGCCTTTTTAAGGAAGCATCCCGGCATTTGCCTGGAGTGATTTGGGAAACCATGGAAGACCCAAATCTGGATGCCCGGACGGGGATTCGAACCGCCGTTCTCCCGAATGGGAGGCCAGAACGCTATGCGTTACACCACCACGCTCGGTGTTTGAATTAACATATTAGTTATTAGTTGCTTTTTGTTCATTTATATTCAGCTGATGCAGATTTTTTCTTATATCCTGTACTTGAGACTTTGAATTATGTACCACATTACATCATTTCTAAGGTTATGATTATTCAACCTGTTATTTTTGACGTCTTCAGAAACTATTTATATTCGATATAGTTCGCTACATTCTGTGTCCTGTTAAAACAAGCTCGAAGAAATTAATTGCCAGAACCTTGCGACCAACCGCATTATTTTGGATGGGCTTAGAAGTTAGTTAGAAGTATAATCCGCCATATCAGTACGGTGGTATATGGTGCTAAAATCTCAAATATAAATCATCCCACAAAAACATTTCTTTTAAAAATAGGCCAAATCTTGTGATTGTTTAGTGACAGAAAGTTATTAGATCTTGTTTTGATCCAATTTAAAATTATACAGTTCACATCTTTACGGCTTTACGCTTCGTCGACGTCGAGGTCATTAGAGACGGGATGGGACAAGGGAAAGGAACGATTTCAGCAATAGCCTTTTGAAGGAAGACTCCCTGCATTGGACTGTACTAAACCATGGAAAACCCAAATCTGGATGACCGGATGTGGATTCGAACCAGCGTCCTCCCGAATGTGAGGCCAGAGCGTTAACCTCACCCACCACGCTCGGTCACATTATTTAAAACAAAATAGTTTCTCTCTGTTTTGTTCTCAAACAAAACTCATTATTTGATATATCCTCTTTTGCGGATCTTCTATTTTCTTCTATTTCTGACGATATTTCCAATATTTTTCCTCCACTATTTGTCTCCAATGAACTGCCTTCGCCTCGACATCTTTCTGCACCCCTGGACCATTTATCTTGTCCGTGGTCTTCCAATAGGCCTCGCTCCCTTCGATAACTTCGACATTCTTCCCTCCTCCATCCCTGTGATACGCCCCAGCCATTACAATCTTTTCCTCGTTAATGTCTCTTCTAACACTTCAACCTTTAGTCTCCTCTGATGTGTTCGTTTGTGATTCAATCCTTCATCTGTACCAATTTCTGTTCCTCATATAAACCACATCAATGGCATCTGCTTAGTTCACTCTTCGCCCATATCCAGTTTATAGAAACCATAGGGCAATATTGATTGGTAGCAGGCTGTATAGAGGGACTGTAACCACTATTTACAGAGCTATTGGAAAAATTAGTGTCGAAGTTTCGGGAAATAAATTAAGATAAGGCAACGTTAATGGTCCCAAGAAAAGAGCTGACTAGACGCAAAAGTATGGTCGTATATCCACACTGAACGAGCGTATCAGAGAGATCAATCAAGTAAAGGATAACATCATAGAAACAATAGAGACAAACTTCTGCGGTAATTAATGGGCAGCGAAGGGATGTGCTGAAAATAGAAGAAAAAAGATGTAGAAAAAGCAATGTCTATCGCAGGATGAAAGAACGGGAAACAGATGGAGTTTAACAAGCCCGAGATGAGATTCGATGATATTAAAAGAAAACACCGGTTACCTATGTATGTAGTGGGCTACGTGTAAAATAGCTGCTATGAACGTTCTGGTCTCGCATTCGGGAGGACGGCGGTTCGAATCCCCGTCCGGGCATCCAGATTTGGGTTTTCCATGGTTTCCCCAAATCACTCCAGGCAAATGCCGGGATGCTTCCTTCAAAAAAGGCCATGGCCGAATTCCTTCCCATTCCTTGCCCCCATCCTTTCCCGTCTCTAAGGACCTCGCTGTTGAGAGACGTAAAGCAGTTAAAAAATAATAATAATAATAATAAAAAACAAAAACAAAAAGCTGCGATGAAATTAAGAAGGAAGGTCAAGCTGAATAATGTGGACATGTCCTTTGCATTTGACAGTGTGTGTTGAAGAATGTTTGTGAACAAGATTGAGATCATTGGACTAAAAATCTATGTGTTAATACAAGCTAAAACTTCGGATCCCCTTTTAAGAATATTGTGCGTACGGAGGGAAGTTGAAGTTTATATGGAAAAGAAATGAAGGAAGCTAAAATTTATATAGAATATGTGTTACAAATACATTACATAAAATAAGATAAAACATTCGTTGCTTACGATCAATTATTATTATTATTATTATATTTTTTTATTTTTTTTTTAATGGCAACGACATAGCGATTCTGCCAATGTATGTGGTTATTGGTCAACAGTAAAGAAAAAACATATAACAAGCATTGTTAATATATGTGTTGCAAATACATTATTAACTATAAAATAATTTCGCGAGCGTGTGTGTGCATGAAACCGAGCGTGGCGGTGTAACGGATAGCGTTCTCGCCTCGCATTCGGGAGGACGGTGGTTCGATACCCGTCCGGGCATCCAGATTTGGGTTTTCCATGGTTTCCCAAATCACTCCAGGCAAATGCCGGGATGCTTCCTTCAAAAGGCCATGGCCGAATTCCTTCCCATTCCTTGCCCCCATCCTTGCCCCCCATCCTTTCCCGTCTCTAAAGACCTCGCTGTTGAGAGACGTAAATACAATTAAAAAAAAAAGTGTGCATGAAATCCAATGGAATCGGAGCCAACTATCTGACTTGTATTCCCAGCAATGAGATACTCTGTGGTCAAACAATACAGTCGCATGAAGCAAAGATTATCTTTGAACTTATAAAATGAACATTTCCAAAGGAATATTATCTATATTAGAGAGAATTTGACAGCCTAACTGATAATTTGAGTTGACTTTAGTCTCGCCTAAGGTTTCTGCCATAAAAAAAAATGGATTGGCAGTCATAAAAAGTGAGTACATTTTATTAATTAAAATGTTAAACTTTGGTTAAGAGCTTTTTTATTTTTGAATTTCAGTTGTTTCAATACGTTTTTCTTTTTTTACATTCGAATAGTCACACCTACTTCCATTATGCCTCGACATAAGAGGTCTGATGCAAGAGTACGATTCTAATGCTTCCAGAAGTGTTTCAGAGCACAAGAATCGCGATTCTGCCACAGATCACCCCCTATCGTACTTTACAGAGCGGGCAAGCCTCCGACCTCCACGCTCTGTGATGTGGCGTGAGTGTCCAGTACATCGTCACCTACTCGTGGTTTCACCGTCCTTCAACCACTGCCTATAGATGCCCACTACAGTAGCACTCCAAAAGCCGACCAGCTTCTCCGTTTCTGAGATACTCGTTCCCAGACGCCGCGCCCACAAACCGCTGGCCCTTAATTTAAGGGAATTTCCTGACCTGTGCGTAGAAATCTGGTGTCAGATCCATGCTTAGCCGAATCACTGCTGTATTGCGTTCGATCGGTAGACCAATGTGGTAGCAAGTAGGTGGCCTTAATGTTTTGGTTGATCAGTGTATTTAAGCACTAGTCTGCGAAGGTTGCAGCTAAATTTTGCAAAATTTCTTTTCCCGTATTAAAAGTGAATTTTTATTTCCATATGTTTTTCGATCGGCTACTTGAGCGAGGTAGTCATGTCATCATGTACAGGAAAGAGTGGGCTGGATCGATGAACTTGAAGTGTTCCCTATGTTATGAAAGCGACTTCTCGACCTCGCTGTGGCCGTTTGCTACCAGTTGTTAATTTCCAAATAATATTAAGTATAAAAACAAATCAGGTGGGCGCCAGGGATTGGAGTGTACTCTATTCTGTGGGAAGCGACATCCAGATCTCCAAGTATTATTATTGTAACATGAATTATTGAATTAACCAAGCCAAATTACACATTGCAGGACTGGATGGGATCTATTGAAAACAAGGTTTACAATCTGACTTTACGATTTACTTATCTGTTTAAATTGTTTACTTGACAAAATTTTAGGAAGATTAATTTTCTTTTTACAACGCAAGGGTACATAACTTTCTCGGCGAAGCAAGAGAGTCTGTCTCGGGGCAATATCTAGGGTAAAACGACGTTGATGCAAAAGTTCCTTTTTCTGAATGGTGGTTACCGTGCAGGCGAATCTAAGTTGTGCAGTCGGTGGGTTGACCAGCTCTCCATCACGGCCGGCTGCCTCACTGCTGTCTCTCTCGTGGTCAGCTGGTCGGTCGATCTGCCTCCCGTCGGTAGCCAACCGGTCCCCTTCTCTCCCGTGCTGCCGGACGAAGCGTCGCTCCCCACCCCCTCTTGATGGCGTCTGCCAATGTCTGTATTTGGAGGGATGCTCTTCTCGCTGGTTGGCTAGGAAGATGCAACAAAACCGCCCTTTGTTTATATTAATAACACAATTTTTTCCTATTGGCTGTACTCCCTGGCTTCCCCTCACCCTTCATTCTTGGATACAGATTTCCTTTTTATTTGTTTACTGAAACAGTCCAGGCTCCTATAGAGCTGTGGTCCTGTCACGGGACGGTTTTCTGCCATCCGTCATATCTAATGACAACGCTCAGGGCCTGGTGTCCCCCAAACACGAGCAGAACCTCCCCTGGGACTGACACACACACGGCGAGAAAAAAAACACGCACACATGTTTTTCATTCGGAACATTACATACTGTGGTGGCATAGGGCTTCATTTTTTTCAAAGAAAAAGGCAGAGCTGCCACTGTGAACTCTGAACATGAATTACTGCTACCGGAACTTCCTCGCCATCGCATAAATCGTCAAAAAGTGCGGCTTCAACAGGACGGAGCGACAAATGTGTGTATGGCGAGATGAGGTCGTTGTTTCGAGGGAAAGTGATATATGGAGAGCTGTTGATTGACCGCCACCCTCTCCTGATTTGTTCATGTGGCTCTTTCTTGTGGGGCTACCTCAAAAGCAGAGAGTATATCAATAAGCCATGTGATGTGTATGAATTAAAGGTTACCATTGAGCGAGAGATTCGTGCTGTACCCCGTAACATGGTGAAGACAGTGATGACGAACTTCGCGCAGAGGGTCGGTGAGTGCGCCGTAAAACAGGGTAAAGAACATTATTTTCACAAATGATTAATTTCTGCGAAAGTAACATATAAGCTGTAAACTGCTATTCATCGTCTGTATTGTAAAATAAAAAAAAGTTTGCTACATCTTACAATATCGATGTGTACCATGTTTTCAAAAAACCGTCAGGTAACGCTTACTCACTCTATATTAAGTTCGTTTGGAAGAGTAGGAATATAGGAATGTGACATACCATTACTGTATGTGTTTTACACATCTGTACATAACACCGGTAGATGTTAAAATTCGCTCAACCCGCCAGGGTTAACAGAAGAAAGGAAATAATTAAAATGTCACAGTCTTTACTAAATACTACTCAGTTAGGAAGTGATTAATTTTTTATGAAGAGTATAAACGCTGCTCCTTCTCTTATTTTCAGCAAAAAAAAGGGTAAAAAAATTAGATTCCGACATCCATCGCCACTTAGGGCTTTTAATGCCTCTCGACTGGATCCCATTTCCGCAGTGAGCGGCTTCGAAGACGCCCTCCAGCGCTTACTGGAGAACGCTCGTCGATCCATTGTGCCTCGTCCCGGCGACCTTCGGAATAAAAGGCTGGCGCCCACTCCAGGCGCTAACTCCTCTCCGAGGTGGAATCCATTAGGCACTCGCAGCCGTATATCAAGAGCTCGTAAAGCCCTCACGGCTTCCCGGCCCGGCGCGCTCGCCAGGTGGCGGGCCTCCCAGAGAGAGCGCTTACGGCACTCAATGCCAACCAGAGACGAGCATCAGGCTACTTACAGCAGCGGTAGGATATTACTCCA
>JARYHS010004694.1:0-36978 GCA_031002005.1 Vandiemenella viatica
AAGACTTGAAATGTAAATATCTTGGAATTACTTTTGATAACAAACTTAACTGGCAGGACACATAGGACAGGTGGTAGGAAAAGGTTTCAAAGTTCTGCACTTGTTGGAGAGAGTGATGAGGGGATGTACGAGAGAAGTTAAGGAATTGGGTTGCAAAACTTTGGTCAGACCATTGCTCGAATATGGTAGTGTAGTATGAGACCCTCATTTTACGTATCAAATACAGGAGTTGGAGAGGGTGCAAAAAAGGGCTGCTAGATTTGTTTCTGGAAATTATTGCAGAATGCAATCAGTGACGGATATGATAAAGGAGCTGGAATGGGATTCATTGCAAGACAGGAGGAGGATGAGGAGAGTCATGGGAGTGTACAGGGCATATACTGGCGATGAGGCATGGAAAGATATTGCAATAGGTATGAAAAGTAGTGCATGGAAGGGAAAAGATGACCATGACCACAAGCTGGCACTCGATTTCAGGCACAAGGGTGTGGGAAGATTCTCTTTTTTAGGTAAGGGTGTCAGGGATTGGAATGAGTTACCAAGAGAAATGATGAATAATTTACCTAAAACTTTGAAATAATTTAAAGATAAAAGTTGTAGAGGGCAAATGTAGGTAGGTGCAGGATAGGGGGAAGATGGGTGTGTAGGGAAATTTCCACTGGAGCCTGTGCTCCATTGAAATTAAATTAAATTAAATGTAAAAAGACTGAAAAACAAAGGGAGATTGCTCGAATACTGAAGTTATCGTAGATGGGTAGTTTCTGTAAGGGATAAGATACAAATTAATATATTTCTCCGAACAGTAAACCAACTAAAGTAATTGGAGGCAACGATACAGAATAAATTGGAATGGAATTCTGTAATAAGAAGTGCAAAGGTTTTTATGCACTGAGATTTTGTAGTATACACAGAACGAAAATAAAAAAATAAAAAATCGCAGTAAAATGTTCAAAAAGGGCTTTTTCGTAATGGGCCATTTCTTATCGAACCGGAGGCAAATTTCCGCGAAGCTTGCTGGTTAAGATATGATTGTCAGCAATCATTGCGAATTTTTCTTAAGATTGAAACAAATTTAGAAAGGTCAGAATTAACCCTTCAAGTTTCCCAATTTAATCTTTGTTTATAAATGTTAAGATGATTATGTTCCCAACCTCTTTTGAACTACAACCTCTTTCTACATTCCTTCCTTTATTCACCTAGTCTCTTTGAATATATAAACCTTCCTTCACAGTTCGTCTTTCCTTCCTTGATCTGGGTTAGAATTGTTTTTCGTTGCCACCTATCTTCTCTCATCTCATTTCGTCGATTCTTCTCCTTATCAACGACCGAGCCTGGATGGTGAGCGAATTCGAATCTCTGTCGGACCGTAGAGACTTCGGCTTTCATGGACTCTCAAGATACTTTTAGGTGAGTGCCGGAATGGTTCCTTAAAAAGACCATTGCTACATTCCTCCAAGTTGTTTGCCCCTCATACTCTTCCGCCTCTAATGAACTCTACGCCGTTGGGGCGCAAAGCCAGAAACGTATGTAGTGTTTCCATTTTTCATTTTCTCTCCAATGGACGTAACAGCACACACTGCAGGGTGGTATTTGAGGCCAGGCGCGGGCCAGCTGACGGCCGCTGGCCAGCTGAGTCACCACGTGCAGCGCGCGGTGCAGTCGGCGCGGCGGTTGCGCAAGACGCGTGAGTCGCTGAACCCTGCGCCGACCTTGCGGGCCAACGGCCTCCTGGTGGTGTCTGCGGAGGGTGGCACTGCGCACACGTGTACCTCGCCCTGTCACGCCGGGTCGTCGACCCCGCCAAGGGCACTGCGCCCACTCGCTCTGCAGCTTCCTCAAACTCCACCGCCCATCCACTTCATTTCTGGAGGTCTTCGCATAATTGTACTCCTCCGGCACATGCAAGAGGTCCAGTCATTACGTCACACGCTTTTAAGTGGAGCTGGTATGCGTATTCATCTGACACAATGCTATCTGAAATTGGTACAAACTGGTTTTTTTCCCCTTTTGAGAATCCACCGTATAATGCTGGTCTATGCTGGTCTGTACATTGAAATGCAGACATTATCCAGTGAAGAGTTTGTCAGATTACTTAACATTTCACAATAACATTTAGAATCACCAAACCGAGCATGGTGGGTGAGCGGTTAACGCTCTCGACTCGCATTCGAATCCCCGTCCGGGCATCCAGATTTGGGTTTTCCATAATTTCCCTAATAACTTCAGGTGAATGACGGGATGCTTCCTATATAAGACCATGGCCAAATGCCTTCGTGTTTCTTGTCCCTAGTCCCATCACGCCTCTAATGACCTCGACATCGACGAGGCGTAAAACCGTCCAACAATCTAACCCTTCCACAAATAACACATTAGATATTTACGCCAAATGATTATAATCATTTTTCAGAAGCTTCTTTGGAGACCTAGGCTATCAAACTATCACTGATGGTTCAGATATTAAAATTATACATCTCACGACTTATTTCATTTATGCCTCTCTCCGGTGTTAGCTAGTTTTTGCACTCATTTTTTAAGTAAAAGAAGAGTTTGACGTTACAATTGTCTTTTCTCTAGGCTGGAGAAGATATTATTTCTTAGAATAGCTTTCAACCACTGTTACAAAGCCATTCCCAAGTACTTTTAATCGAGTCACCAAAGGCCTTATATATAATTATTTGCCTCGACTAATTTTAGCCTATTTGCAATCAACATCAAAATCAAGTCTCAAGAATGAGTTCTAAAGTAGGTCCTACCATTGATGACCGACTTGCCTATCCAGATTTCGACAGCCCTGGTTCACTGAAATCACTCCAGATAATAATTCTGAACCAGTTTCTTTAAAAAGCCATGGCCGAATTCATTCCTGTTTATTTGTGCCAGTGTGATTACCAGGAGCTTTTAACCGCGATGTCCACAGGCTGTAAATCTGTAATAAAAAACATAGAAGCAACGACTGAGTTTATGTTATCGAGAACAGACAGAAGCAAAAATGCTTGCAGATTGCAATAGCTCAAGCAGGATGATAGTCTGGACTGAGGTTGTGATCACAATAAAATTTGAGTGGACCCTCTTATCGCTCTCTATGC
The DNA here is from genome assembly GCA_031002005.1 of Vandiemenella viatica. Classification (NCBI taxonomy): domain Eukaryota; kingdom Metazoa; phylum Arthropoda; class Insecta; order Orthoptera; family Morabidae; genus Vandiemenella; species Vandiemenella viatica. Next base: position 3,087 of record JARYHS010004694.1, read on the forward strand.
ATGCCGGCAAGAACTAAGTATTCCTTTGATCGTCATTTGGAACCGTTCCGGACGTCAAAGAAATTTTGAATCACTGCCGAGCATTATCAAGATAACGAAAACAATTTAAAATGTGTCACCTGTGTAAAGAGCTTTGTTCTGCTTAACTAAGCTACTTTCTGGAAACAAGTTTCTATAGATAGGTCTCTGGCTGTAAAATGAGCATAAGAAATTTCAGCACATTCATCCCTGCTGTTACTATACATTGCGTTATGTTTTGCTGATGATTGCATGTTGTGATTCGAATCTTTGAACTAAAAATATCTCGCAAAACTGTTATGAGAGCTAGCAGACTCGCGTTTATGTTGAAAATATGGCTCTCATTTCTGGAATGTAGATGGTTTTGGCACGAACATTCTTCAGGCCTGTCTGTCTAAGAACATCTGTCTTCCAAAGAGATCTTCAGATTCTTAAAGCTTGTTAAAATCCTTTACGGCGTCATAATGATTGAAGCTTCTTAAATATCTTAAAAGAATAGAAAAAAATTTCGTGGAGGCAATCTTTAAAAAATTAGATTTCTTTTTTATCTCTTCCCACAGGAACATAAACAGTTGTTGCGTAACCAAAAGTAAAAGCATTATGTGAAGTCAAGTGCTTAAAACTGCTGGTCACGACAATTAATTCTGGTACATAGTTTTAATACGTTTTTTTGCAAGAAAGTTCCTAAGAAAACTCATTAAAAACATGCCATGCATAAAAACTCTGTTCTCGTCAAATGAGACAATGTCAATTTTTTTAATCCGGCTGCAATTAGTTAATATCAGAAAGATCAGATAACATTGCCTGCCAACCACTGTTTGTTGATACTTTTGGTGATGGATTGCGATATTAAGAAAGCAGGGAAATCCACTCATAAATTTTCATAGATGTAGGATGCAGCACGAGATAGTGCAGTGTATCGTCGCTGAAAAATTTCACATTCAGTTAATCTTCGCATTTAACTTAATGAATGCACTTAGAAAGGCGGTACCATGCGGAGGGAACCTCTTTGTTCTACTACTAAGATTAGTTCTGGAACCGTGTCTGCAACCGTGTCTTCGAATGTTCTTTCTGCTCCTTTACGCAGATTATGAAAGATTTGGTTGAGGAAATAGCTTAAAAGATAGCCAAACAATATCTTATTCAGTAGACTTCACCGTTCAGTATCTTCTTTACGTTTTCTCTTTTAGTAATCAAGCAGTCTGAAATGGTGTATTGAAAGCAGATCGGAGGTTGAATCGTAGTTCAAAGTCAATTTCAAATTTACCAAGTTATGAGTGATTGAGTCATTCTCGTACCATAAAAACTTCACTGTCCAAGGCCATATTTGACATGTAACTAGGATTCCTAACATTTTCTCGGCTAATCATAGTATTTTTTAGAATAAGCTATAAAAATATAGTACACATCAAAGAAATATAGTATTTTGTGGAAACAGTAAAACAGAGAAAAAGGTATGTTTTTTAGTTATTTATTTTAATAGAAATTATATTTTTGCATTTTAACAAATTTTTATCTATAATAAAAGTGTCATATACTTCATTGCATTCAATTTTTAAATTAATGTAGATCAAATTTTTGTTAATGCGATATTCGCTAAACTGCTCTCTTCTCTCCAGTTCGAATACATACCGAGCGGGGCGGTGTAACGGGTAGCGTTCTCGCCTCGCATTCGGGAGGACGGCGGTTCGAATCCCCGTCCGGGCATCCAGATTTGGGTTTTCCATGGTTTCCCCAAATCACTCCAGGCAAATGCCGGGATGCTTCCTTCAAAATGCCATGGCCGAATTCCTTCCCATTCCTTGCCCCCATCCTTTCCCGTCTCTAAAGACCTCGATGTTAAAAAGAGACGTAAAGCAGTTACAAAAAAAAAAAAAAAAAAAAAATCGAATACATAACTGAAATTATTCTTTCTTTGAATAGGGAACAGGAATGAAATACCATATATATTTGGTAGAGTCTTCTAGGTATTTTTTTTAGAATATGCAGTCATTTTTCCTTCGGATTTTTGGCTTGTGATTCTGTCGGTAAGCTCACAATAATCTTTTACTGATGCATAGATTTAGTTTAATGTTGTTATTTCAGAGTACATTTGTTTTTCTTTTTTGTAAATTTGGAATTTCTGATTTCGTCTCACAGTCACCAAATTAAACCTCTAACACGAGCAAACATGTTCCTGGTTATCAATTTTGACATTAACATAACATTTCGGAACACAGCAATACAGAGGCGAGGTAGGATACACGCATATCGCATCTCTCAAAATGTAATTATAAGGTGCGTTCATAAATTTTACAAAGAAAGGGATTTGCTTGTTATTAGATTCAGTGTTATAAAAAAAATATAAATAAATTATTCCACCCATCAGAAATATAGCATTTTTGCGTAGTATATATTTTTAAACAGTATATAGTATGCAGCCCCAAAATAAAGTACAATACTATATATTATAGTACGGTTGGCAACCCATCATCTAAAACCGTCTTTACACATGCCAATAATGCTCTAATTTTAGAACGAATATGTCAGACATACCGAGGTATTGCATCTTCTAATTACGTAACGACTTTGAATTTGTGACTTTAACTCGTTTGTTGCGTAATTCGTTAATAGTAAATGAAAGGGCTTTGTTCATAATGCGTGTAGTATAACTACGGTTTAGCCGAATGGCTTGCTAGTGAATTTCATACACGATTAGATGTTCGAAACTAATCACTATTCTTTCAGACAGTATTAAAAGCGTGGTAGGTGAGCGGTTAACGCTCTGGCCTCGCATTCGGGAGGATAGCTGTTCAAATCCCCGTCCGGGCATTCAGACTTGGGATTTCCATGGTTTTCCCAAATTACTCCAGGCGAATGCCGGGATGCTTTCTTCAAAAGTCCATTGCCAAATTCCTTCCCGTTCCTTGTCCCCAGTCCCATCCCGCCTCTAATGACCTCGACGTCGACAAGGCGTAAAGCCATGAGTAAAATATATATATATATATATATATTCAAAGCATTTTCTCTGATACCCACAGTGCTGAAAATCACATGCCCAACATTATAAAACAATTTGCATTTCTGGAAGTCTTCTTAGTTATGTGATTATTTCAGTGGCAGGAAAGCTAATTTATTTGTTGTATTGAAGACGTAGAAAGCACCACAGGCGCTACAGGTCACTCACCTTCAACGAATGGAAGATACGAGATGGCCAAAAAAGTTTGAGAATGAACATTACAAGAAAGAAAGAAACGAGGAAGACCACCAAGAAGCTAGAAGAAGGACGTAGAAGAAGGCATATTAAACAGAGGACTTCAGGATTACAACTCGTGGTACAGTGAAATGGAAATCGATAAGCATGAAAAGGTCACAGCTATAGAAAAAAACAAAAAACAAAAACTGCATATATATATATATAGAATACCGTGGAAGTAACCCGCGACTCTCAAGTGGTTACTTGACACTAGGAAACTATAGAAACTAATTTACAGAGAGAGCGTAAATAGTAAGGATACCGAAATCAACTTTATTTTTTCGATTAGCGTTTTTTCTTTATTAAAAATAATATGTTACCATTGGCTACGCCGGAAAAGGTTAAAAGTGTGTTTACACTCGTCGACGTTATATTTCCGACGATTACGCTCTGAATATAAAAGTATAAAAATTTTCCTTTCTGTATTAATGCTTTTACACTCTGTTCTAGCGCTAGAAATATATTTTGTTCATATTTTCCAAACAAACAAAAAAATCGCACACTATTGTCTTATTCAGGTCGAACTGTTTTTTGCTATTCCTTGAACTTGTATGAGAAAACTTCATCTGCTGTATATAAAGTGTTGCAAAGATTTTAGTGAGGGAACGAAGATTTACATCATTGATGAAGTAAAAATGCCTCAGATAGTAATGTGAAAAAAGTTAGTAAAGAGAAATAATTTATTATAAAATACACAACATGTGCATAGAATTTGAAAATTTCTTTTTTCTATTTGCTTACGGCTATACTTTTTGTCGACGTAAAATAATTAGAGGCGGGGAAGGACTGGCAACGAACTCGGCGATGCCCTTTTGAAGGAAGCATCCCGGTATTCGACTGGAGCGATTTGGGGAAACCACGGAAAACCCAAACCTGGATGACCGGGAGGCAATTCGAACCCGCATCCTCCCGAATACGAGGCCAGAGCTTTACCACTCACCCACCACATCGGTCAGACAGCTGTCAATACAAGAATAAACATTACATTTAAAGTAATTGTTACTAAAAATAAAGTAACTGACATATTTCTAGCTTTGTCTATCAGTCTTGATATGGTAGATCATAAAAGCCTTCTTTCAAAGCTGCAAAAGTTATGGTGTCAGGAGCACGGATTATAAATGTTTTAATTTCTATCTTGCTCGAAAGAATCAGGGTATCACCATGAAACAAAGAGAGCACTAATCAGACATCAACAGCATTAAATATAGCATTCAACCGGGTTCAGTTTTTTTGGCGTATATGACCATTCGGTTCTTCCAAAATGATTATTATTATTATTTTTATTTTATTTTATTTCATTTTATAATCGGGTTGATACACAGATTTTGTTGGTTTACAATCTGGTTTCTATCGTATTTGTGACACTGACTCCATTATATGATATTCCATGTAATTTCTCATTTTTTCGTAACTGTACCAATAAAAACTTTGTACATATTTACAAAGAACGGCTTTTTAAGCTCCGAAGTAGTAATTTATTTGTCGATAAAAATGTAAGTTTATCACAGAACAAAATATTGTGGTATATAGTTTATCAAAGATAAGGGAATATTATGTAAAAACTTACACCAAAGAGGTCTTCACAAAAATATATTGAAGACTTTGTAGACAAAAAGCTGGGCCCTTCTTGCAAGCTTTAGCCACTTTTTCCACCTAACTTCCTTTTGTGGAATTAAATAAACCATTTGCCTGATTTTCAAATGATATGCTTACAGACTGAGGCACTTGTACACTATACAAATAATTTTATGAACAAATTAAGCAAACGTACTTTTGTTTACACCGGCACGACCTGGGACGTGACTCACGAAAGACGAACTTAGACGAACTTAGCGTTTTGGCGCCAATATTTAAATCAATATCTAAAAATACAAAATACAATTTTTTTTTCCTTAATCTAAAACGCTTATTTGGTCACGTTCTGTCACGTGGTGACGTCACAATATGGCGTCCCTCTATGACGTCACGATTTTCGTCTTCGTTGCACCACTTACGACCATAGTTGTTGTTCTACATATACACGTTATTTAATAACAGTTCTATTAAGCTAAGCATCAGTAATTAATTAATTAATTGTTAGAAAACCGAAAGAAAATTACGTATTCCGTTTAAATCAACAAAATAATTACTAGTTGCTTATATTTATTGAATATTCGTTTGATGTAAAAATATTCGTTAAAATCGTTGGCAATAGATATGTAATATAAAACGTTTAATTTTCGCTTAGCAATGATTAGATTGTTATTATAGCCGGAATTTGACTTTAAAGCAGAGGGCGAGTAAATTAATTATTTTTTAGATAATTTAAATTGTTTTCATGAATGTCCTGATACTTAAATCATTATTTCGTTTGAACGGAAGTTGTTCCACACTGATACCAATCGCAATATATATAGCCTAGATTACAATTAAACCTAATATTAAGTAAGTTGTTAAGATTTTTTTAAATTTTCCTTTGCTTTTACTGATAACATGTTTCAGCCGTATGTAACTGCATTAGCCATTCAACCGTTGTAATATCGATCTGATTCACGGATAACAAAAAAGGCAGATGTAAGAACCCGTGACGATTTTTGATTTAGTTTTTATCGTGATGCGTTGTTGCCTCTAAATTGTGATACAGTACATGTATTAATATGCTTGTAATTGAAGTATTGTTTCTCTGGTGGCAAGTTTTGCGTAGTATGTGGTTAGGTTGAAATGCAACCTGGACCGGGATGGCAATGGAAAACTTTTGTTACAGCGCATGACACTAGTAATTACATTGAGCTTTATTTTATAATAATTATATTTATTTAAGCAATTGTTAAGAAATGAATTGCCAGAACACTGAAAGAAAAGTATGTATTTTGTTTAAATTGCCATATCAAATATCACTTGCTTTTTGTACTAAAGTCATTAATTGGTTTGAATGAAAGAAGTTCCAAATTGATCGCGTTCTGTGATACATAAATCATAATTAAAACTAATATTACGTGGCATAACGTAAGTTGTAAAGATTTATTTTTAGCATCCTTCGTTTTCAAAGGGGGAATTGTTCCAACCGCATGCAAGCTGAGTAATCCGTTAAAACATCAATATTCATCATTGATGATAAGAAAGAAAGATGTAAGACCACGTGAAGATTTTGGATCAAGTTTACATCGCGGTGCATGACATTGACATGTGATGCAAGCAATCGCCTGTGATTGAAACTTCGATTTTCTACATAGAGGCAATATCTGCGGTTTGTTAGGGTGAAATACCACCAGGACCAGGACCAGGAAAATTTTTCGCTACAGCATAAGGGATGAGAAATTACATTGAGCTTTATTTTAGAACAATTCTCCGGGTTTGTGATATCTTTGGACATAGGGAAAATTGAAAAAGGTGAATTCATTTCCCGGCCATATAGCACTTCATATGGAGTTTTATTGGTCGACGTGTGAACTCGACAATTATATGCAGATACGATGAAGGGCAAAATTGTATCCCAATTGTTTTGTGACCTATTTACATAGCAACTTAGGGTCTTTAGGATCGTTCTGTGACATCTCTCGACTTTCCCGTTTGAGTGTGGAGATAATGGAGTCGTCTTTAACTTTTCTATCCCCAACAATTTACATACCTGGGTGAATAGATCCGATAGAAAATTGGTCCCTCTGTCTGAGGTCACTTTTTTGGGAGCCCCGTAAATTAGCACCCAATTTACTACGAAGGCTTTAGCCACGGTTTCAGCTTTCTGATTTTCAATTGGAATCATAGTTAGGTACCGCGAAAATGCGTCAACAATGGTCAAAACATAGGCGTGGCCTTGAACACTTCGCGTGAATGGGCCTGCGATATCTATATGAATTCTTTCAAATGGAGATGTAGTTTCGGGTAATGGTAGTAATTTTTCCCGGTTTCTTGTTTCACCTGCGCGTTTGTTACATAGAAGGCAACTTTTAACATACTCACGCACATCTCGCTGTCGCGAAGGCCACCAGTAGTCCTTAGCTATTAAACGGTTGGTGTTTTTATACCCTGCGTGGCATCCATATAATGAATCATGGTGCAATTTCATTACTAGATCGCGTAGAGATGCGGGTACTACAACTCTGTCGCCTTGTTTTGTTTGCCGATAAAGCACATCGTCTCGCGACACGAAGCGAGGATGCTGACGCCAACGTAAACATTGGTCGTCTTTCGACTGATGTAGCGGTAACTGAGCCAAGGACGGAGGTTGTTGCACTTCTACAGTTCTCACCTTTCTGCTGAGGCCATCGGCATGCCCGATTTCTCGGCCAGGTCTAACTTCGACCGTAAAATCGTATTCTGACAGTAAAAGCGCCCAACGCATCAGTCTACTCGATGGGTCCTTTAAATTTAAAAGCCATCGTAAAGAATTATGATCGGTAATAGCTACAAATTCTCTACCCCATAGATATGTTCTAAAATATTTAATTCCCCATACTAAACTGGCCATTTCTTTTTCTGTTGCTGAGTATCTCGTTTCTGCGGGATTTAATTGACGTGAAGCATATGCGATTGGTCTTTCTCCATTATCGAAAATCTGGGATAAAACTGCACCTGCCGCAAAATTTGAGCTATCTGTGGTAAGTCGAAAAGGTCTGGACATGTCGGGATAAGCTAAAATTGGACGAGAGGTCAATTTTTCTTTTAATAAGTCCATAGCCTTCTGGCATTCTTGTGTCCATTCAAACTTAACTCCCTTTACTAACAGTCTCGTTAAAGGTTTAGCAATCTTGGCGTAATCTTGGATAAATTTTCTGTAGTAATTTGACAAACCTAGAAATGACTGTAGTTCTTTAACATTAGAGGGTGGCGCAAAGTCCTGAACCGCTGAAGTTAATCTGGGGTGTGGCTTTATACCATCTTTCGAAATTAAATGTCCTAGATATTCTATCTCTCCTAATGCAAAATGACACTTTTTATAGGATAGCGTCAAGTTAGCTTTTCGGAGCCGCTCGAACACTTCTCGTAGATGAACTAAATGCTCTTCAAATGTCCGAGAATAGCAGATGACGTCATCGATGTATACTTGACAATAATTAGGCTTAATTCCTCTCAAAATAAAATCTAATAATCTTTGGAAAGAGGCCGGAGCATTCCTTAAACCAAATGGTAGACGGCAATATTCATATAATCCGTCTGGAACGCAAAATGCTGTTTTATTTATATCTTGCTCAGATACTTTTACCTGGTGGTATCCCGATCTGAGATCAAGGGTGGAAAAGTATTGACAGTTTGCCAGATAGTCCACCGTTTCGACGATAGCGGGGAGGGGGTAAACATCAGGAACAGTTATCTTGTTTAAATGCCGGTAATCAACACAAAATCTGTACTTGATCTCGCCTTCTGGTGCCTTTTTTGGCACGAGTACCACAGGACTTGCCCATGCCGAATGGGATGGTCTGATTATCCCTTCTCGCAATTGTTGATCAATCAGTTCGTCTAGAACCTGTCTTTGCGCGATTGGAACGCGATAAGGTTTCCGCCGAATTGGAGGAGAATCTCCAGTCAAAATCCTATGCTCTACAAGACTAGTAGCTGGTAGGGTTTGTTTAGATGTAAACAGAGTTAAATATTCCTCTAATAACGCTTTTAAACTCTTTTGTTGATCTGCGGGTAAATGTCCTATTTTCTCGTCAAAATTAATCACTTGTTCGGCCGACCCATAACAGACCTGCTTCGCGAAAACATCGCCGTCCTCACCTGGATGAGGTACAGCGTGCCGAAAATCATCTACATTTACTGTCAACACATTTGCTATCGGTTGATTCCGCGGAATTCCAACTGGACAATCACTGAAATTTTCTAATATCACTGGAACACATCTCTTTTCATCAACTACAGTAATTTTAGTTATACACCTTTTCACGTAAACTCTCCTTTGATCTAAGAATTCATTTACCGGTAGAGGGTCTACAATTACAGTTTCTCCTACTTCTGCATTTATTTTCTTAGGAACCTGAATCATAAAAACTTTTCCTGACGATCCTGGAACATCACACACGGCATGTGACTTCAAAATTGGCTGTTGTGGCCGTTTTACAGAAGGTTCCACGTCTGGTACCTCCATTGGACACTTATATGAGCCTTCAAGCTCTACTAGCAGGCGTTCACCTAGGTGATTCCTTAAACCAATAGAACAGTTTTCGAAATCTATAACCGCTTTGTGCTGTTGGAGGAAAGTCACTCCTAGAATGCCATTAAAGTTTGGTCCCATCGAAGCGACAACATACACTGTCGTAAAAAACTCTACTTCATTTATAATCAGCTTTATTTCTTTAATCCCTAAAACAGGAATTTCTTTAGAAGAATCTATGCCTGTAATCTTGAAATTTGGAGGATTCAGTCCCTCTTCCCCACATATTTTCACACTTACAAGATTTACACTTGCCCCTGAATCACACAGAAATTTACAAACCTTACCTTCAACTACTGCCGATACTGTGAGATTTATGTCGTTAAGCCCTTGATTGTCCTGGCTACAAGCAACAGGAACGTTTATCGAGGGCAACTCGCCGGGCATACGGTTACCCGCTAACAGTTTTCCGACTTGCCTGACTTACTATTTGGTTCACTGCTAGTCTTATTCTGACCATTACTTGCATGATAATTGTCTCTACTACTATTTTTATGCCAAGGCTTGGGTTTACCTTTATTGACATTACTACCCTGGGAATTTCTATTCTTGTGATTACCCTTACTCTGATCTTTGTGGTTGCATTGAGGACAAGAACCATGAAAATTATTCCTAGGCCTCATAAATTTATTTTGTGATACACTATTATGATACTTTCCCCTATTTTGTGGGTTGTGAAAGCAATCTCTTTGACGGTGGCCCTCCAATCCACATGTCCAGCATGTTATTATATTTTTCCGTGCTACAAATACTTGCTTAGGGGGCCTAAATTTACTTTCACTTGCTGACCTATTCTTAACCTGCTCAAAAAGTATCCCAAACTGTAAGGCTTCAGAAAAGGTTTTTGGGCGACGAAGGGAAATGGCTTCATACAACTCAGTACTCACCCCTGCTAAAAATATTTCTAATGCTCTTTGTTCAGCTTCGAAGAGGATAATTTCGTCTTGTTTTTCGTCCCCTGTGAGCTCAAACGTATGCGCGTTCAAGGTTTTGATCCGATCAGCAAAATCCTCGAGTGACTCTGTAGTTTTTCTCTTAACGCTTCGTAATTTCTCCCGATAAAATACCATACTACCCTTGGGTTCAAATCTCTTGATCAACTCCTCTTTAAGCCCAGCGTAAGTTTCAGACAACCTACACATTCGGTCAACCCTTACGTGGCGAAATGCAGACCCGGTCAACCTTGACCTCAAAATTTTGAGTTTAATTTCCGAAGGAAGTTCAAAAAGACTCAAAATATTATCTAATCTTTCGAAAAACTCTATTATGCTCTCTCCCGGTGCTCCACCAAAGGAAATATCTGGTGAAAGAAACGCACTAAGGAGTTGCAAATTTTTTGCATTTTCCTTAGCTAAATTTGCGTTAATAGCTAGTTTTTCTACTCTTTCGTTCAGGTCGGAGACAGCATCCTGAACTGTCTGCCCGCCTGAAGCTGTATCGCCTGAAGCTGTATCGCCTGTAGTAGGCATACTGACTTAATAAATGAGCTGAACTCTACTCACCGAAATCTTATCGCCGGTCCGGAGACGTTCTCTGCACAGCTGCCCGCTTCGTTCCGCGCCTGTCGGTTGGCAGGTATGCTGTCCGCCTGACACCCGCGATGGTTGCCGCCTCCCGCGTAGTACCACGAGTGCCGCGCCGTGGCGCTGCTGCCGCTGCTCTGCTTGGAGTCGCCGCGACCGCTTGGATTCGAAGTCCGGATCTTGAAGATGTTACATGAATTAGCAAGCCAGGATTCTTCCTTGCTCTTAGCGTCTAGTTGCTCTATTTGCCTGGTTTTTTAACTCTGCATCCAGTTCTTCTTGTAGCCAATTGTTTGCGTTGAATTCATCACCCAATTTCTTGGTACCATTTCCTCTGAGTTCAAGTCTTCGCCTCGTTTTTTCTGACACCAAAAAATGTAATGTCTATTTTACCATTACGTAACCGACTGCTAGTCACCCAACACTAAGCTGCAACCGCCTTAACTCCAAATTGTCATTGGCCCCTCATAACCACAGCCGGTGACGATTATTAGTGGGGTGATTAGTCGATTAGCCAGGAATGGCAAGCGGTAGGCACTGTAGCCTCTTAACACTTACTTGCATGGAGTGCCGCACACCCTCGAACGTCCTCTCTTCGGCTTTCTTCAGGGTTGGCTCTAACTCCCCTGAAAGACGACTTGGACACGAATGGAGAAAGTCCGTAAATACGTTAAACCCTTTTATTACTTTACGTTAGTCTGAGTCTACACACGCTATGATGTCCCATGGAGCACTAATCCAGGCGCTGGTAACAGTACTTAGAGCAGTTACTAGAACATCCGATCGAGCAGATGGAAACACGATCGGAACCGAGTTCGGACCCGGTCGGACACAGCTGGCTTCCTAAACGGACATGGTGGCGACGTCGATCAGTATAACACTTCCGAGCCCCGAGGCCCTCTGAAACCTCGGTTATATAGTACAGCAGTGTACTGACTTAGCAGACCTTGATCGAAGTTCGTTGTCCATTCTAGAAAACTCTCGCAGCTCGAGAGCTACTCAGCATATATCGGACGTCAGCTTCGAATGTTCCCGAAGCTGCCTGAATGTAAGCGTTCACCCGATACCGCTCGCTCAGTGCTGAATCTGCCTTTGTCAGCGTCTGTCTCGACCACTACCGGTCTCACGATTTACACAGCTGTCTCCTTCACTCAACCTGTATTTCCACAATTTATTACTTTATTCATTTTAATTGTTATTCATTAAATTTGTCCATTACAAACTGCATAGAGATTAATTGCCAAAACACTCCGTCAAACCCGTAATTTTTGACGAGCTTTGAGGCTAGTTAATAATATTTTTCCAGTTATATGGATGCACGGATACAATACTGACTACTTTCAGAAAATTATTCAAGTACCCTATTGCTTCTATCTTGGATTTCTACGCAAAGACTGACTTCTTTATATCGCTCCTTGACTTTCATGTAATACTTTAATAGTGCACTGTTGTTGCAGGCCATGTTTCCACAGTTGCTTAATTAATTTCTAGTTGAAAATATAACGCCGATGCAAGTGTTTCATTTAATTATTTTTCGTCGTACGCGTTTCACCTCTCATCGAGGCATCATCAGCGACGAATTATTTATATTTGTTACTATGGTATGCAGCTGCGCATCTTCGTTTTCATATACAAAGCATGTTTTGCCTGTATCATATTTACGATATTGTTTGTTATCATCGTTCAGTCGTCTGTTAGTTTTCAGTATTTCCATTTCTATGTTGTCTATGAATATATTGGCTAAGGTGCCTGAGATTGGGGATCCCTTAGGCAGTCCTTCCTGTTGTAGGTAATATTTATTATTAAAAGTGAAATAATTCTGACATAAACAAACCAGCTGACGCTAACAGCCGACTGAACGATGATAACAAACAATATTGTAAATATGATACAGGCAAAACATGCTTTGTATATGAAAACGGAGATGCGCAGCTGCATACCATAGTAACAAATATAAATAATTCGTCGTTGATGATGCCTCGATGAGAGGTGAAACGCGTACGACGCAAAATAAATAAATGAAACAGTTGCATCGGCGTTATATTTTCAACTAGAAAAAAACTTTAATAGTATTTACATGAAATTACGGCAACGTTACAATATTTAAATTTGATGTAACTAGCAGAAATAAATTATTAACAAACACCAATCTAATATCACAGTAATTTCACATTAAAGATTAACGGAAATAATTTTTCCTCAAGGCATCAATACTATTAACTATAAAGAGCACACTGAACCAATCCAATTTGCAAGTATTCATAAAAGGTTTTAAAAAAATCCCAATTGCTTCCCCCTAAACCAATTTCACACTGACATGTTGGTTGATCGTCATTACAGGAAGTGCCGAACAATTAAGGTGAACCAAAATCCTACTTCAAAGTCTTCTCTCTGAATTATAGCAACCGTGAGAGAAGAAGTTTCAGTGCCAAACTATCGGGACTAAACGTCGCTATCTAGTAAATGAGATTAAGGAATGAGAAATATGAGTCCCCGTTAAACGCTTTTATAGAATCGTTAATGGTACTTCGTAACAAACCAATGAGATTGAGATTTGCAATTCAGCAGCTATCAATTTGTTCTTAACAGTCGGATAGATAACTCAAATGACTTTCCAACCATTAAATTCTTTCCTTTCACACAGCTCAGTTTTGTTAATTTCCGAAAAAAAAACGCGAGGTAGTTTGCTTGAGGCACGGAATTTAGCTCTTCCATCTACCTCGAAAATCCAAGCTATGTGTAAGCGTGGCCACGCTTATTTAAGTCTCAATTCCAAATCTACAGAACCTCAGTTAAAACTAGCATAAAAAACTCGTATATAAAATAGTACTTAATCCTGCCAAAACTAAACCTAATTGCTCTGATTACGAAAAGGAAACTTCATTCATAAAAAGATGATGATTGGCGCAGTTTCACTCCATTTTCAAGACATCCATTCTTTGTTACGCCATGAAAGGCAACTTCAAATCTGTTAACGGAAAAATAGTCGATATGCTAAGAAAAAACACCTTTAATGAAACAGAAATTTAACGAAAGTATCCCTTTAGAGAGAAGTTAAATCTAAACATCAAGAACGTGTTAAACTGGGTGAAGTTACTTAGGGTATCTGCCAAAGTAAGTTACAATAGTGTTTCCGTCTTCAAACTCCACAACTGGCATATTTGCATGGACATGATTACAAGAAAGATAAATGTCATCACTGCATTGCATATGGAATCACGTGACCAATGTTATCGTCTGACACAATTTTGTGTGTGTGTGTTAATTACAATTAGACCTACGCTAGGGATTGCACTATAGATTCCTAATCATCGTAGATCAGATGTCTTGGCAACAGAATAACACACTAACCTAACCCACTTTGAGTGAACCGCGTAGTACCAATAATAGTAGAAGAGCTTTCTGCTTCAAACACCAGCTGGTACTTAGTGGGGAGCTGATGCAGACTCACTACGAACAACAACCCTCACGATGGTTTACCCTGTTGCTGAGTACTGTGCTCCAATGTGGCAACCTAGTGCTCACGTTAGAAAAATCGACGACCATCTGAGCCAGTGTATGAGAGTAATAACTGGCACCCTGAAATCCACCCAGTCCCTTGGTTACGTATACTCAGCAATATACCACCTCCATAGGTAAGATGCCAAGAAGCAACAGCACATGAATGTATAAGACTACATCATCCTGACCATTCACAGTCCACGAGGTCCTAAATGAACTACTCTCGCCGCCCCCCCCCCCCCACCCACTCGTCTTAAATGCAGAAATCCAGTATGGCATCACGTATTTGACTTCGATGTCGAGGGAAAATGGCGTCATAGCTGGAACTCTTCATCTGTGAAACATCTAGATACTGAAGATCCTACAACTGGAGATTTGAAGAGAGACCAGTGGGTCAATCTAAATCTTCTAAAAACAGGCCATGCCAAATGTAACGCCATTCTCTGTAAGTTGGGACTTCAGGATTCTCCTGTCTGTGACTGCGGAGCTCCTTCCCAGAGTGTGGAGTACATCATCAAGGAATACCCCCAAAGGAAGTACAATGGGCCATTTCAACATGTTTTCAGTGCTACAACTTTCTTCATATAATGGCCGCAACAACTGGACATCAGATTGTGAATGCTACCAACGTTCTTTCCGTTGTATATATTGCAGATATTTAAATGTATTATATTAGTTGCATAGCCATAAGACAAATAAATAACCAGATCCGTCTCAGTCAGTGCAGTCATTCTTGTTATAGTGATGTTGAGGACATAATAAAAAACCTTTGACTTAAAACGAACGCCAATCTCTAAAATTCGGAACAATAGGATGAAATTACTCTCCCGCACCCTCCCCAGTAGTCTGACTTGATGAATAATCCAAATAGAGTAAATTATGAGTCTCCTATTACACGTGCTAATACACAATCCGCTCTGACTGAGCACAGTGGGTGAGTGGTATCGTTCGGGTCCGACATTCGGTAGGACACGGTTTTAAATACCCGTTTGGTCATGCAGATTTCGGATTTCCATTAGAGTTGAACAAACGCTGTCTAGACTCGCTCAATTTGTCACTGCCAGCGCGACCTCTACCAGTCAAATGCCGAAAATACATTTCAGAGAGTCGAGCCCAGACGTAAGCTCGAGCCTGACAGTAGACTCGGTCTGTTATTCACTTGCTCCGTGGTAAAGTATCTGAAAAATTATAGGGTGTGGAGTATGAGTCTTCTTATTATTACTACTACGTGCTGTTTATTATTTTATAAGACTGAATGGGATACTTAAAGATTGGGCACTACGTTATGGTAATGAAAAAGTAAAATTCGGCAGATTGTACCACATTTAAACACATCCGTGGAGAGTGTTCAGCTACCAAAATATACTCTCTGCAGAAGAAAGAACATTTGTAATGACTACGTTAGAATGATGTGTACTGATATGGGAGGTGCATATTATACTTCCTACTCATATTTAACTATGTTTTTTCTGTATCTTTAGATTGAGGTGTAATCTCAAATTCAGATCAACCTGAAGTAAACGCCTCTTGCCTTCCAAATATAACACGGAAACCTGATTTTTTTTTTAAATACAGGAAAGCGAATGTTACTAGAGAAAAGATGTACGAAGTTCAGCGCTATATGGATTATTTATTCTCTAACAATGACGATGAAGAAGACAATATTTATTTATTTCGTATGGCTGAAGAAATACAAAAACATTAACTACATTAAATTACAATAAATATAACTACTACTACAGACTTATGTCTAACGATTGCAGCCATTCGATTGCTTCTAGGGCGCTAATGACCCCGTCGTCGACGCTCCCTTAAACCCAAATAATAATAACAACAACAACAAAATCGATTGCTTCTGTGGTTGCTTCATGAATATGATGCATTTTACAACCGAGACTCCTAAGAGGGCATTCCATGGCGATGTGGTGAATGGTTCTCTCGTAGTTACCGCAGTCACAAGAAGGATTCTCTATCATTCCCACCGAGATTGGTGGTGTAACGGTTAGCGTTCTGACCTCGTATTCGGGAGGACGCCGGTTCGAATCCCCGTCCGGGCATCCAGATTTGGGTTTTCCATGGTTTCCCAAATCACTCCAGGCAAAAGCCGGGATACTTCCTTCAAAAGGCCATGGCCGAATTCCTTCTCGTTCCTTGCCCCCCCATCCTTTCCCGGAGTCGGAGCATAGAATGTTAGAATTCTGAACAGGGCTGATAGATTAGAAAACTTAAAAAGGGAGATGGAACGGCTTAAATTAGATGTTGTTGGGATTATTGAGATTAAATGGAAGGACGCAAAGGATTTCTAGTCGGAGAACACAGGATAAGTAACACACAAGCTGTTAATGGAGTCATTGGTGAATGTTTTTTGATGAATAAGAGAGTAGGGAATCGGGTGAGTTATCGTGAACAGTTTAGTGACAGGATTAATTTTGATGAGGTTAGAAACTAAACCCACCCCAACCACGTTAGTACAAGTGTACATGTCAACGTCACTGGAAGATGACGAAGAAATAAAGAAAATATACGCTGAAATTGCAGAATAAATTCAATATGTGAAGGGGGAGGAAAATCTAACAATCATGGGTGGTTGAATTGCGGTATCAGGAGGAGGAAAAAGAGGAGAATACTGTTGGAAATTTTGGTTTAGGAAAAAGAAATGAGCTAGGAAGCAGATTGCAAGAATTTTTTGAAAGATATAAACTAGTTGTGGCAAACACTCTGTTTAAGAAAGATGCAAGAAGGATATACATCTAGAAACGTTCAGGGGATACAGGCAGATATCAGCTAGATCATATCATAATCAAACAGAGATTCAGGAATCAAGGTCGAGACTATAAAGCATACCCAGGAGCAGACATAGATTCTGACAATAATCTGATAGTTATGAAATGCAGGCTGAAATTCAAGAGAATAAACAAGCAATACAAGCAGAACAGATTAGAAGTGAGTAAACTGAAACAATCTAACATGAGAGAAAAGTTTGCAGAAATGGTAGACGTAGGTCTAAGGAGTAACTCTGAAAAGGTCTCAACTGAGGTCGATTGGAATGAATTAAAGACCGAAATAATGATAGCTGGTAAAGAGACATTCGGCTTTAGGGAACAAGCCACTTGAAAACCTTGGATAGCAGAAGAAATTTTGGAGTTGATGGATCAGAGGAGAAGGCACAAAAATGCTCAGGATGAAGCAACAAGAGAGCAATACACAAAATTTAGAAATCAAATAAACAGAAAATTCAAAGAAGTAAAAGAAAGATGGATGCAAGAGAAATGTGAAGAAGTAGAAAAGGAAATGGTTTTAGGCAAAGTAGAAGTGACATATAGAATCTCTTCTAAATTCAGAAGATAGAGCTAACAGATGGATGGAATACATAGAGAAAATGTATGATGGAGATGATCGAAGCAACAGTGCATTAGAAAAAGAAGTTGATGTCGACATTGATGACTTAGGTGATCTTGTTTTGAGAATTGAATTTGATAGAGTTTTGAATATTTGAAATCAAATAAGCCAGCTGGAATTGATTAGATTCCTGAAATCCCTAGGAAAAAGAGGAACCGAAAGATTATTTAAATATATATAAAAAAGTTATGAAACAGGAGAGATTCCTACTGATTTTAATAGAAGTATCATCTTCACACTTCCAAATGTAGCACAAGCTGTGAGAGAGGTGGGAATTATCGTACTATAAGTCTATTATCACATGCTTCAAAATTACTGACAAGAATGATATACAGAAGAATGGAAAGTGTAATAGAAGGGATAATAGGTGAAGATCAGTTTGGGTTTAGAAAAAAACCGCAAAACAAGAGAAGCAATTCTAGCATTAAGATTAATACTTGAAGGACGAATCAAGAAAAACAAATATACTTTTATGGCGTTTGTTAATTTAGAAAATGCTTTTGATAATGTTAGGTGGTACAAGAATTTTAAAGAATACCGTGATGGAAGGATACTTTATAATCTTTATAAGAATCAAGTAACTATAATAAAAATAGAGAATCATGAGAGACATGCGTCAGTTAAAAAGGGTGTGAGACAAGGTTGTAGCCTATCCCCATTCATATTCAACTTCTATGTAGAAGAAGCAAAGAAGGAAGTGAAAGAAAGATTTGATTGTGGCATAAATGTTCAAGGAGAAAAAATCAATGTGCTACTATTTGCTGATGACGTTGTCTTGTTAATAGAACAGGTTGAGGATTTTGAGAAGTTATTGAATATCATGAACAAAATACTGAAGTAAGATTTTGGACTAAATATAAACCAGACCAAGACAAAAGTGATTAAATTTAGCAGAAATGATACCAATAATAGTAGATTAAATATAAAAGTAGGGTTAGATCCGATAGCAGAAGATAGTAAATTTTGCTACTTAGGAAGTAAAATTACAACTCATGGCCGAAGCAGGAATGATGTTAAAAGCAGAACAGCAGTAGCGAAAAGAGCCTTCATGAAAAATAGTAATCTTTTAGTTTCAAATATAGATCTAGGACCCAGAAAGAACTTTTTAAAACTGTGTGTGGAGCACCGCACTTTATGGCAGCGAAGCATCGACCCTAGGAATACAAGACAGAAAGAAAATTGAAGCATTTGAAATGTGGTGCTATAGAAGGGTGCTAAAAATTAAAGAACTGCAGAGGAATACAGAAATTAGAATATATGAAGCAGATAACTGAGGACGTGGATTGTAAAAGGTATGTTGAGATGAAAAGGCTAGTACAAGATGGGAAGGGCTGGAGGATTGCATCAAACCAGTCGAAAGACTGACACAAAGAAAAAAAATCTGTATTTTCCTGAAATCACCCAAGGCGACTGCTCGGATGGTTCCTTCGAAAGGATATTGTAAATTTCCTTCCTTTCCTTGTCTCCAGTCTCTAATGACGTCGATATAAACGAGACGTAGTGACCAATGATTTCGTGATTAACAGAACGTGTCAAACGTATTTGCCTCAGCGCACCCCAAGCAATCTTGTAAACGGCATCAGTTTATTAACTGATATTCGTAAATGCCCTATATAGCACCTTTAACATTAATTCTTCATGTTGCAATTCCAATTTTCTTCACTGTATGTTCAACCATATGAAAGGAACTCTGAATGTTCATAAAATGCAACTATAATTGTAACTCAAAGTATTTGCACTCAGTAAAGTGCAGCGGAACCTCCTCCCAATGTACACATCAGTAGTTAGAGCTAACTGTAAACCTTCCTTTAACTACTAGTTGCGAGACACATGCTGCTGACGGACCATTAAAGGCGGAACGTTAAGTTTTGAGAGCTTCCTGCAGCGTAACATTCTGCAGACAGAAACAGCAATTACGATAATGGACGTAACTAAAGTCTCCGTAAGTCTCATAATGACAGGGAAGCGAAATGCGTGTTATTTAAGAGTCTGACTGACGTAGCAGAGGTATTTAACCGAATTTATTGCCATACAATATTGTTGTCATTGCTTACTGGTCAAGTGTTTTGAAACTATCTTAAATCACAGGGAACTGACTGATTTACTGACCTTGTTTCTTTTGGAGTTTCCATACCGCCGACTTCAACCAACCTTGACTTCAGAATCTAAAATATTACTTCTAACGGACATTAGCTCTCTTTCTGTTCTTGTTTTTTGCTTTAACGTATTATCTGCTAAATTTGTTACGTTGAAATCATATCGACTCATACAAATCACAATCTAATACTGGAAAATTGTATTATTACTAGTTCCTAAATTTTTCAACTCTGGTTGTTGATTTGAACATCAGGTAATGAAAAATATTTCAAAACCATCTGAATTTTGAAAACCTCAATGAGAGTGTAGCAGAAAGACACGGTGAGAACTCATTATTGCATTGATAATGCAATCGCAAAAATAAATTGATGGAATGAATATAGGTATCATAGATGAAATTTTCGTTCGACAATATTACAGTATGTAAACGAAGAGTTACAAGAAAAATAAATAGGTATGGAATTACGGGAGTGTAGCAATGTTATCAAGAGCAAAGGATTTAATAAAAAAAAAAAAAGAAGAAGAAGAAGAGCCGTCAGTCTGTACAGTTTAGTAGACAAGGATGAAATTCTTTTAATTTACATTGAGTGTAAAGTTAATAATATTGATTTCTGTTTTGACCTTCTGAAGGAATCTTCCAGCATTCGTTTCAGGTAAACCATGGAAAACTGAAATCTCAATAGCTGGACGTGGATTTGAACCCGCGTTCTCTAGTGTTACCGCTCATCCACCAGACTCTCATGAATAGACACTAAAGGTTTTCGTATTGTTCGACCGTTTTGCATTTCTTTATTCTCCAGTATATTATACATGGCTTTTGTATTAAAGAATTCTTTATATTATATTGATTTTACATTCATAGCAGCCAGTTTTTTTCTTTCAACAGCTCACGTTCTCTAATTATTTTAATTACACTGATTCATACTTCATTTTAACTATAGTATTATGATATTTTACGTTTAAACTATTAACTATTACTGTCTTTTCAGTGTCATACACTAAGTTTTAAGGAAAAAATATTGCAATTGTTTGCAACATCGTATAGTGGAGCGTAAATTTTGGGAATTATTAGATTTGGAAATACACGGAAGTCATAGGCAGCCAAATAATGCAAACAGGATAGATGTTCAAACAATTCCTATTTCAGATTCCCAGATCTTCCCAGCAACGCCAAAGCACCTTAGCGGGTGGAAACATTTTCCTGAGGCAAGATTATATTGTATTATCTTGTAATGCAGTTCTCTTCTCACGAAAGTTTTCGTCTAGTTGGTCTTGAAGACTTGAGTAATATTGGCAAGTTATTGTTTTTATCTCCAAGGTAATCAATAAAAATAACTCCTTTTTTATCCCAGAAGCCAATGGCTTTAAATACTATCTCGTTTCTGACGTGCAATGGTGGATTCATCTCTCATCAATAGTAGCAAATCGGTGCAGAAAATCATTTTTTAAAACCGTACAAACATTGGTAAGAAATTCTTGTTCACAATTGTTTTTTGACAGCATTTAATAAATCCACAATGCTTCATCATATTTAATTGTTGCTGGCAAATGTACTGCACATTTTCTGATACGCTTTCACAGTCTGTCATACACCTTCAATAGTCGGTTATCTAATACCATGTTGTGCAACTTCTCCATGAATGAATTTTGTGGGCTTGCTTCACACGAGTTGATCACCAGAAAGACCACGTTGAAAATCAGCTGCGCATAGGCTCACTCTTGAAAATAAAGAAGCAGACAGTTGGTAAACGTGTACAAACTTTAAGGAATTTCTGCTAGCGACAAACCATCCAGAACCAACACTTGTATGGCGGCGCGATATTCAAGTTCATCCATCTCAATGTGACGCACACAATACGCCTACTTTTATCATCCCTGGAAATAAGACTAACTCATAGATCAAGCTGAAAATGCGTCGTGCAGAGAAAAGCAATTAGATTTGTTTGATGAATTTACCGCATGACTCAATCAGTAACTGATATGATCAAGGAAATGGATTGGGAAATATTGGAGGATAGGATGAGGGTGAAGAGATTTCTGGGAGTATATACGGCGTATGTTGGCTTTGGCCCCTGGAGGGATTTTGGTCAAAGAATCA
This sequence comes from Vandiemenella viatica, assembly GCA_031002005.1. NCBI lineage: Eukaryota > Metazoa > Arthropoda > Insecta > Orthoptera > Morabidae > Vandiemenella > Vandiemenella viatica. The sequence continues at coordinate 25,088 of JARYHS010004694.1, forward strand.
GGAGTAGTGTATGGAAAGGAAAAAATGACCATGGGCACAAAGCTGGCAATAGATTTCATGCATAAGGGAATGGGAAAATTTTCTTTTGTGGGTAATGGAATCAGTGATTGGAATAAATTACTAAGGGAAGGCATGAATAATTTACCAAAGATACCAAAGGAATTTAAAATTAAAATTTTTAGAGGAATTTTTAGAGGAATTTAACACTGAAAGTATATAATGTAATAATAATTTTAAGAAATTGGGAAAAATGTAATTAGATAAATACGAAAGTTGCCAACGGAGCGTTCACTCCATCACAATTAAATTCGATTAAAAAAGATGATGTTTGTTATTGCGAAACGTTTACCAACATCTTTAAAAATTTCACTGATAGCAGAGCCATCTCTATACCAGGTTTTGAACTTTTCACCTAGGCATAGTAGTGATGGTATAAAGAGAACTGACTTTAACTATTTTTATACCAATTTTTACTGATCATCTGACCATGTAACATTCACTTCCCTTCCAAACTTGGTTTGTGTATGTGCAGTATACGCCATGAACGTTCCGTGGTTTGAACTTAGCATTAAACGGTAAACCACGGGTGAAAGCAATTGTTGATCCTACCTCTTAACCACTGGCTTAGAATTTTTCCTGCGAACGGATAGCACTGTGAACTCAGTGCTTAATTTTAGAAGTGAACAAAGGCAACTTAAAAATAAAACACATCATCATCATCATGTGAAGTTCTACTCGTAGCCAGATTCAAGGTTCCATGGCGTCTGTTTAACCTTACACATTTCGACATTTGATTTCATACACAAATTTCAATCATTTTATTACTATTCTTTTTTCCGCATTCCAATTGTACCTTCTAAGGCTGTTATAAGTATACAGTTCCCTACGGAGTACAATCCAAATTGCTTTCCTCTTCCACATTGCGTGTAGTTATGTCGTCACCTTTCTCTTTCCATCACCTTTTGATTGTTTATTCGGCCCACCCATTTAATTTTATAGCCGCAACTCAAATGCTCAATAATAACTCCGTCTTTTTCTAGCCATAGTTCAAGTTTCATACAATCACCAAAAGATTCTACATATTTAATCTCGTCAATTTCTTTCTAAGCTGAAGTTCCGCAGTGCTAAGTATCAAGCTTCCTTTCGAATTAAAGTTCTGGTTTGCCTAACTATTCGATCCTCTCATCTCTGCGATTTTTAACGAGTAAGCTCACGAAATATTTTAACTATTGTACCTTCTTCTATCTTGATTATTATATTCTCCCTCCCATCTTCTCCCATAACGTAGTAAGGACCTGGGTTGGCGGTCTTTGGAACGCAAATGGTGGATGAAGAAAGTTTTTGGTTTGTTCAAGGCTTATAATCGCGATAATGCATGGATGGATATTAGTAGATGAGTTATGAGTTTGGGGTGGATCCAGGGGGGGGGCTAGGGGGCTCAAGCCCCCCCAAAAGTATCTGGGTCCACCCCCGACATTGTAATTTTGAGACTTTTTTTTTTAGCTCTATGGATTCGAGGCCCTAGGAGGCTATAAAGACTACCCCATGGCCGATTCAAGCCCCCCCCCCCAAATCAAACTCCATTGAAGGCAAGCCCCCCAAACCAAAGTCCACTCAAGCCCCTCCCCCAAACCAAAGTCCGCTCAAGTCCCCCCTCCCCCCCCCCCGCAAACCAAAATCCTGGATCCGCCCCTGATGAGTTCTACGTGGCCATAATCAAAAGGTGGCACTTGAATTCAGGAGGAAGGAAGTGGGAAAATTTTCTTTTTTAGGTAAGTGATCAAGAACAGAAATAAATCACCAAGGGAAATGATGGACAGTTTTCCAAAAACACTGAAGAAGTTTAAAGTTGCAATCCGTTTAGTTCAGGGTTAGGTAGGTAGTGAAAAATCAAGACATGGGAAGTTGGGGGTGTAGGGACTGATGCGTGTGCGCTCTACCACAGTTGAAATTAAATGAAATGAACTATGGCGAGCAGTGTGAAGTGAAGCAGGTTTGCGTTCTTTGTGCTGTAGAGTCAGCGACCCGCTGTCGGCTGCCACCGTCCTTGGCCCCACTTCGGCGTCCGCTTCTTTTGTCCGGCCCCATTTCCAGCGGACGTTCACCTCGCCGACTGCGGCCGCCGACGCCCATTCATGCTGTCAAGACGGGCGGGGAGGTAAATGGTCCCTGCAATTCTTTACTCGCATTGTACCATTGTCTTAAGCACACCAGTAGTTAACCGCGAAAGCTAAAGTTCCGACCTTCATAACTTGCTGCACCCAAAGACCCATCGTGCTCTTCTGTCCCCACTATCTTCGATGGTGAAGTTTCAAATCATATCGTAAGTCATATTCATCTGATGCCTATTGAAACACAGATTCGTAATTATTTTTCCGTTATCATACTCACCGATACTACCAATCAACTAATTTCTTCTATATCATTAAAAATAAAAATTCACCGTCTTACATCGTCAAAGAGTGATTCTGCCTAACGAAATATATATTACTAATGTGCCAAGTTTATCATAGATCATAACTACATGTCACAGAATCTAGGAAAAAATTTACCTATGTTGTTCTCATATCTATAACAGAATTGAGCCGACGCTCTTTCACTACCCAACGCTTTTTAAATTTCCTTGAAATCCCATTGTTATTGGTGACAGGTTTCTCAATAACCGCACAAGAGTGGTATTTTACATCATTCCCAATGCTATTAATCTCGTCTCATGCGTATAATCAATTTCTTTTCATGATCACTTTTGTATTTATCAGTTCTTAATAAATGAAATTACAGAAAAACAAGTAAAACTATACGTGTAACCAGTGTCGAATATGAATTTTCTCATCCACCATTTTGTTGAGTACCCTGAATATTATAGCAGAGCCTGAAGCCGTAAACCAACTGCGATCTTAATCTACTCAAATTTTTAATAGCTTCGTTTGTAAAAAAAATTGGCAAAAGAAGCGTGCAGTTCCGCTGAAATTTTTGACAAGCGTACATTTAGTTTTAATTAGGAATTCAGAGAGACACCGCTAGTAGTTAGGATACTATTAAGTCCTTTACATTGACATTACTGATAAATAAACGGGAAGAGGCTGGAAATTAGTGAAAAGTACTTAATACAGTCTCATAAAGTAGCGATGTTGCTGCACATAAGTTAAATTCATTCTCCTCTAAGGATACAGCTCATAGTCATTATCCTCATTAAAACCTTCAAGTCTTACTCTAATATCAGATGAGGGGAAATTATAATAAATAAGATGTAATATAAAGATACCAACCAGCTGTTCATCATCCAAGTTCGTTTCGGTGCGTACTAAACAAGCAAAATCGGTATTGTATTAAAATGTACGAGGAAAGCGGAAATCTGGCCAACGCAGAGAAACGGGGAAAGAATGTAATTGAAATGCTCGGGTAGAAGTACTTCAGTGTATTTAAGAGCTGAGCCATTCAAAACAAGTAGATGAGGGACAGTTCGAGAATATAGATATGCCTGGATAAAGTTTGCAAATAGGTTTATCTGATATTATAAGTCCAGTTGAAACTTATCTGAATCTGGTTGGGAATCCGCTGAAAGACTGGTTAAGAGATTTATAAATATCACACAAAATAGTAGTCTTTTTTCCCCTACCGATCAAGCAGCGAAAATCTAATGGTGTTAACAATGTACAATCGAAACTGTTTCGCATTTGGTGCCACTGTCTGATGTACAGAATGCACACCAAAACACAAAACCCAGCACTTAAATTGTATCCCCCCGATGTAGAATTAACGAAACACGAGGCTAGTACGCTATACAATGGACAGACACGTTAGTTCAAACAGAATATCAGATCCAACTTCCATCTGGAACCAGAACGTCATTTCCTGTAGAAGTTTTGTATGGAAAATTCAGTTGTTTACTTCCGTCAATGGCTAAGGGAAAAGAGAATAGAAAGATCAGTGTTAGTTGTAATTTCATTTTCTCTCATGGGTGCAATTGTCTCCCAATATCTCACTATGGATGTTCTGGGAATACTGCGTTGTGCTATTCATACCTTCAAATTCCAGGTTCTCCGACATTCATTCGAAGTTTTTTTTATGAAGTGTGTTGAGTGGTGGCGAACTCTTCGTTATTCTCTTTATTTTTGCAACAGTAACTCGGAATTATGAGATTAATTAAACATACTGAATCACTGGTGAGTTACAAATAGCAAGATGTTACATTACATAGAAACTAATCAGAAATGTTTAACTGATTTGTTGTTTTATTGCAGGCTGTAAACGGAGATAGATTTTACAGTTATTAATTACGTACTTGTCCGAGTTGGCACTACCACTTCGTGGAGCGCCACATGACTTCAAAGAAAGTGAGAGTGGTTACAAAGTTGCACACACATCCGCCAGATAGCGCTGGTGGGAGCAATTGAGTCACGTGACCGAGAGTTTCCTCGCTCCAGAGACTGCCTCGTCACTCGTGTAGCAGCTCTTAAACAGTGAGGTCGCTGTTAGAGTAACTTCCCCATTTCAGAATTAATCCTTGAAGCACCACCCAAAAAGACAATCTATTACAAACTTAATTTGGATTAAACAGTGAGAAGTTAGACACCAATAAAGCAACTAATCTCTTCACCTTAAGAAGTCTTTTCAAGGTATTCAATACAAAAAAATCGAACTAAGATAATAATGCCGTAATTTCATCACTGTGTGGCGTTTTGTAATGTAGTGGAAATTGTACCCCAATTGTGCATAAACGAGCATTTAATAAATAAGTGAGAAAAAGATAGTTATATCTAATCAATAATGCTTAAGTTAGGTTTTCGTTTTACTCAACAAAAAACTGATTTCTCTATTGAAGAAAAGTACCTCAGTTTGATTCTTAAACCCCTCTCCTCTCAAAACTTGTTTTGTGAACACTAAACAAAACAGCAAATCCCTTGGATTGGTTTTTATGTTAAGATTTATGGTCACATTGTATCTCGGAAGTAAATAATCTGCAACCATTGTATAAAAACACACATAATGATTGCCTAACAGCTTATAAAATGATTTCTCAAACGTCAGTTACAACGCTCGTGTTGTATGCATTGATTAATTAAAATACGTGTAAATCTAAATGGTTTCAAGTATAGAATGATCATAAATATGTTCTGCGATATTAACTTCAGAATTTGGATTTTGTTCATTTAATTTTTAAGTATACTTCTATGCTCATATATATCTGTCGTACTGGTGTTTAAAAGGCTGCAGATAATTTGAAATCCCGAAAGTATATACTTTTTTTTCACATTGAACTGATGATAGCTACTTTTATTTGAATTCCGTTTCAATAAATTGATTTCACATATATTTTAAAGTCACAATTAAACAACGGAGATGTGATATTTAGTTTTGGGGTAAAACCTTATATGTTAAATCTAGGCCCATTGTGCTGGCAATTTTTAATTCAAATTTAGGCTGGATAAAAATTAAAACCTGATATGAAACAAAGAGATTAATTACAATTGCAACTAATGATGCATCTGGCTGAAGATTTGTGCTGTGAATGAGAAGTAGATTTAGAAGTTGATCCTTGTCAGTACGCTCTTGATTGGGGGCGCAGAGCAAGAGACTTCAACGCGCGTGTACCACACGAACCTCAGACCTGACCTGACCTCATTCAGGCTTTGGGGTTTCTGTAGCGACTGGCGGATATAATATCCTCTTTGAGGCCATTTTCTCTTACTCCAGGAACGAGGCGAGTCATATCGAATGTCGAGAGTATCCCGTTAACGGAACAGGGTGACAATGTGTAACGCGAAACACAAACGGCCAACTCGTCACGACTTGCAAATAAACTTGGAGTCAGATTGTAAATACGTGTTCGAATAAGTTTAACTGATTAATTAATTTTTTTTGTCGAAATCAATTCTAACTTTTTTTTCTATTTGTACTGTATCTTACATAGAATTGAACGAATTTTTTAGAGTAGAGGAAATCAAGCATTCTTTTAACAAACAATTTGAGTTGCAATATTTCAAAGCAACTTTACCGTTTTAGTCCAGAACACAAATTAGTTATTTCGTCACCAGTCAGTGTCTATATTGATTATCATATTACAAAAGAAAGTTCACTCAATTTTGATTTTTCTCCTATTTTTAGTTTCTCTTATGATCTTATAATTATTGTGAGTGAATTGACCGTCATTAACGATCTCAACAATTTGTTAGTCAAATAATAAATTTTAACAATTTGCAATAACCAAATTTCATTTCTCAAATGAAATTACATTTTTGTGATTATTGCAAAGGTTTTGAATAACTATAATAAGCAGCAGATGGTATTAAATAACTTTAAGAATAATTTTCTGTATGGTTCATTTAAAAAATTTCCAAAGAGTTTGATATTTGCTTTAATTTAATTAAAAGCAGTATGTAGGTCACTAGGTGAAATTTCTAAATTAATTTTGTATCAGTTTCAAAGTCTGACCTTTTCTCTCTTACTTATCTGTATATACAAAAATGGATGTTGGTATATCTGTTTGAGATTAATAGACTTCTACGCCGTTTTACCGATCACCATAAAAGATGGCATATGTATTTTTTCACGGAGAATGTTTCTGTACCATCCACTTTGTTGTAAATCGCCATAAAAGCTAATAGTTCCATTGAGAATCGTCATCATTAGTTCGCATTTCGCTAACACCAAAGAGTATCCTACTCACAGATGGTACTGCCACGTTTGCTCTTCGCTTCTTACGTACATCGCGTAGACTGCTTTTCAGAGATCAAAGCAAGAACATTATGACATATTAAATGATGTGCTCAGTTTAGAAGTGCGAAAATGGATGCACTTGATAAACTAATAGTTCCAGAGCAGGGATTATAAATCAGTTCACAAGCTTAAAAATTTTAAAGTCGTATGTACAATTGCACATAACGCAATCTGTTATTGCTATTAGTATTATTCTAGATGCCACTATTGGTATACATAGTTTTTTGAGCAAGGAGAATATTTTCTAATCTTATTTGGTTTGTAGGCGAATAACATTCCATTCCTCTTTTTTTTATATGCCGTTTATTTTGTTCACACTCCACTAAACTATCATTGGATGTCTCACCTATCACCGAACTCTTAAGTACTGTGAATTATTTGAAATGCTACCCAAAAAATCAAATATTGAAACATTAAGTAGACATGCACGGAACTGAAAAAACTGGTGTCGAATGTGATTGAAGTAACAATAATTATCGGAAAATATAAGGGAGATGTACTGATTCCACGCATTCTAATGATTCCCACTGATTTGCCATTCGCATTCAAACGGCTACAGCTTCGTGTGTATCTTGCTTTCGCGATCACAGTCAATAAAACTCAAGGGCGTCTCCGCGAATTGCCGGATTAAGTTTAGAAAATCCAGGTTTTTCACATGGTCCTGCCTATGTATATTTATTTACCTCTGTATTATGTAAAAGGATGTTCTTAATGTTCTCTACAATCTATGATTCATTGTAGAAGAATGTGTACTTCATTATTTTTATTGGTATAAATCAATGATGAACTATGTATAATTTTTATTAATAACAGTATTTTTGACTATTCCATTCGCTATAAAGGTGAACCTACTTAAAATAATTTAAACTAATGCTAAAATTTAGCGTAAATCTAATGGGTAAACAATATTTTTGGTTTTCTAATTTAGTGTATAGATGTACAGAGTTTTTGGAATCCCTACTCGGGAACAAGCAGCATGTTGCTGACTATGCGAAAAATACGGATTTTCTAAATCAACGCGTAGTGCCTTGAGCTTTGTTGATTGTCATTGCGAAAGCAAGACCACAGGAAACGGTAGTAGTTTGAATGTGAAGGGAAAATCGGTGAGAGTCATTGAAATGCGCCCAATCAACACATCTGATTTACATTGGTCATTATTTACTATTGTTTCAATCGCATTTGACATCAGTTTTTCAGTTGCCGCACAAGGGCGGTTGATCTTCCAATATTTAAATTTTTTGGTTGTCATTTCAAATATTTTCCAGTACTTAATGTTTGGTGAGCGATGAGACGTCAAATGATAGTTTAGTTAAAACCGCATATAAGCAACATGTGGCGGGGAATTGGCGTGGTTGTATCATACACGCACCAACTGCAACTGACAAGTATGTAGTTTGGTCGCCACTCTACCGAAATAGAGAATATTATGGATGCGCCCACTGCAGTAATGTAACAGAACTGAAACGACAGTTGGTGGTTTCATAGTTCTTATGTTTTAGTGTGTTCAAATTGACCGTGGAGGTCACATCGATACCATGCTAAATGTTTAACCGTGTTAAAAGATCAGGAAACGTCTCCATTCATGCGGTAGCAGGTAATAACCCTTCCACCGAGCGTGGCGGTGTAACGGTTAGCGTTATCGCCTCGCATTCGGGAGGACGGCGGTTCGAATCCCCGTCCGGGCATCCAGATTTGGGTTTTCCATGGTTTCCCAAATCACTCCAGGCAAATGCCAGGATGCTTCCTTCAAAAGGCCATGGCCGAATTCCTTCCCATTCCTTGCCCCCATTCCTTGCCTCCATCCTTGCCCCCCATCCTTTCCCGTCTCTAAAGATGTTGCTGTTGAGAGACATAAAGCTGTTAAAAAAAACCCTTCCACTTGGAAACTATTTACAAGTTTGTCAGCACACCTTCGAACCACGCTGCCCATGAGACCAAGTTGCACCACGTGACCCTGTCTGTGCCCACCTCTCTCCACAGTCTCCTTGCTTTTTTCCAAAAATATTTTTCTTCATCCAACGCCATCGATATTCAGTATATCGATACACAAGGCTTACTACACTACAAACAGAAGAATGGAATGTCATTTGCCTATAAACAAAAGAAGACTAGAAAATATTCTTGTTCGAATACCTCTTGTTCTGATATCGGGGTTTAAGCTGGATACTAGAGGTATTAATTATTTACCAACTAATTAATGTTCATATTTTATAAATCTCATATATCTTTTGATAACTTCACTTATAATAATAATTCCGTGTGGTCGTAATGACTTGGAGATAGCGTTCACATTGGCCGCGCATTCCGCTCCTATCGTAGTCGCCTTAACCTAACAATCCTGCCGGGTACAGGGGACCTACAGTTTTAACGTGGAATCCGAACCACGGAAGCGTTCTGGTGTACTTCACTTTACACAGCGAGCTATGACAGAGGTGAAGGTCGGGTTAAGCGCCTTTGAAAATCCCCGCCGAGACAGGGATTCGAACCGGGGACCTTTCGATCTCTAGTTAGACGCTTAACCACTGAACCACTCACTTCACTTAAGAAGGAAGTGTGTGTGAAATGAGATTCTATCATTAACCACTAAAAAATCATACCTGACAATTTCATTATTTGATGTGAGATTCTTGAATACGTGGATACATAAATAATCAAAGATTCGTTAAACAGCAACATCAGGCCATCGAATGTTAAGAATAAACAAACAGTTTAACGTAAAAGTTCACGTGAAATCCAAGCATGACGTAATTATAGGAAAAGCCTACATAAAAAGCTAACATGAAAATTCAATGCTTTTAGATTTTATTCACAGTGAAAACTGAACTTTGCAGAGAAACGAATGCCTTCGTTTTAATGAAATTAAGTTGTCATTAAGTCATTGATTTTAAAATACAAGTTATTAATAGATCGGAATATTTGACATCATATCATTTATGCTCACGATTACTGTGATCAGTTATAATTCATTGGGGAGTGATTCTCTTAATCGAGCAGATTTCTCTGCACAGAGTAGTTACAGGTTGGAGGAAACTAAGGAACGCACACACTGAGTTAAATCAAATGGCATATTTATTTTACTGTTTGTTACTACGACAGAGTTCTATGAGACACACAGTGCAGGCGTAACGTAAGTTCATACTTGGCGTGCAATCCTCCAGGGAACATAAAATAACTACGAACGCAGTGATTTCTCAAGTGATACTCCTCAAAGTTAGGTAGCACCTTACTACTCGCTTGCGACAAGTGGAAGTGGAGTGTAACCAGCCCCTCTGCAACGATGGCGGAGGGTATGACCTCTCCCCATGAAGGCAGAATTGCAAAATTTCGATAAAGCACAAGTTTTCAACCTCGGTTCCCCACTCCAGTTTAATCCATCGATACAATTCACATAAAAGTTAATCACATGTTTATAGGAACATCGTTCTTTGGATAACACTTTAGTATTTTCAATCAAGTAACACATTTTCGTACGAGGTACCTTACTCCGAACAAAATCATCCTCGTCTGGGTTTATTTTCCACTCTAGCAAACTTTCCCCTTTCGTGGTGTAGGGTAACCGCTCGAGGCACGGTGACAACAAATATCCGCTAGTCGACTTCTTAACTCTAACTTATAATTCCGCCGGCAGTATACCTGACGCTCGCTTGTGTGTTGAGAAAAGGAGCTCCTTTCACTCACCCATTATCCCAACTTACTGTCCAAGCGGATTCTAGATAATCCCTTCCAGCTATTTGCCCGTTAGGGCCTGTAACCGTACTGGTGGCAGGTTAATTTTTTTTTTTTTTACTTATGGCTTTACGCCTCGTCGACGTCGAGGTCATTAGAGGCGGAACCGGACTGGGGACAAGGTACTGGAAGGAATTCGGCCATGGCCCTTTTGAAGGAAGCATCCCGGCTTTCACCTGGAGTGATCTGGGAAAACCATGGAAAACCCAAATCTGTATGCCCGGACGCGGATTCGAACCGGCGTCCTTCCGAATGCGAGGCCAGAACGTACACCGCTCACCCACCGCAGGTTCAACGCATATTCAACGCCAATAGTAAGGATTTTACTCTGTAATAATTAATTTTACTACCTAAAGAATGTGGGAGCAGTCTGATTAAGTTGTCTTGTCACATTATGCATACCAATGGCGCCATTTAGAATAATTATAACACTAATAATAGATTGCGTTATGGCCATTTGTAAACACATCTTTAAAAATTTTAAGGGTATAAACTGATTTATAATATTTCCCGCCCCGGGACTATTAGTTTATCAAGTGAATCCATTTTGGCTGTTCTAAAATGAAGACACCATCCAACATGCCATAACATTCTGGAAGTATATGCGAAGGCCTCGTATCCACTTGAGCTCGCTCAGGCGAATGAGCCGCTCAGTGAAGCGAGCGGCTCTAGTGTGGACGCCTGAGCGCGCTCACAGCGAACGACAGCGAGCGCGCTCGGGGCGAGCCGATCGGTTGTCGGTATTTTGGAATGCTCAAAGGCGAGCAAGTGTTTGTTCGGCGCTCAGTGTGGACGGTATTTGGCGGTTTCTACAATGAGCGCGAGCACGTGGGACAATGAAACTTGCTTCACTCCAATTGATGCGTATGAATCAAAGAGGGTGTTATGGGATAGCTCCAGTATTATAATCGAACTAAAAAATAAGGTGGAGTGAAATCATCGAGATATGAAACTTTAGTATTGATGATGTAAAGAAAAAAATAACAAGCCAGCTAGGGTCATTCAGGCGAGAACGATCAAAACAAGAGAACTTCTATAACGGGAAGTGGTAAGTCTTTTTTAATAGTATTTCTCACAGCTGAACGGATTTTGACTGAATTTGGTGTTACGAAATTCAGATCATAAGTGCCTAAAATCATATTGATTTTGTGCCAGGCAATACAATTGTTTCACCAATTTTTATTAAAAACTTGAAATCAATGCCATAATTTAAAAAAAAAAACATAAAATAACTTTTAAATCTATATTCGTAAACACAAATTAAAAATAGGTACCAGCCTTCATATAATTTTGGAGTGCCTCAATAGTGCCATCACTAAACGGATGATGCTTTGTTTATATACTTTGAACATATACTGCAAGCTTGTGTAGGGACTTCCAGAGGCTAGGAATCTTAAAGTTATTATAAATTTTATCTTCTGGTGGGATCGCCTCACGCATAGGCA
>JARYHS010004695.1:0-36942 GCA_031002005.1 Vandiemenella viatica
GAATTTATCAATATAGTGTTGTTAAGTAACAAAGCACTATTATTACAGTGAAGTATTTCCTCGACTATATGAGAAAACGGAAGAAGCGAAATCAGGTACCAAAATCTTTATTTATTTATTTATTACAGATTTACTTAACCTGGAAAATCAGGGACGCCTAGCCCTCTTTACAGTACTCATACCATGTTTAATGCAGTTCTGTGTTTAGTATGGTCACTGTCTAGAGTAGCTCCTAGTTGACAGACAGTTTTGTGTAGGTAAAGCCTACTTTGTCAGGGGTCTGCACCTGCGACTCGTAATTGTGATGGCAACGCCAATATAGCGGGTCACCACCTCTTTCTGGGTATGTAGGTTTAAGCGTGGGATAAATACAACCTCACTCTTGACAGACCACTCAACTCATTTTTGGGCAATAATCAAATGGGGTATTTTAGAAGCAGGCACACTGGTAGTCACCGGATGACATGATGTAACTCTCAGGTCGATTTAAAGCAAAAAGCTTTTTACAGAGTTCAACATTGACCAAAAAAAGTGAGTTTATAGGCTCAAAAAATAGGTTTATAGCCTCAAATCTGGTTTATAGGCTCAAAAATGATTTTATAGGCGCAAAAATGAGTTTATGAGCTCAAAAATTAGTTTTTAGGATCAAAGGTCATGACTGTGTAACCTAACTAACTGAAATACAAACTTGACCTGTACTTGGCCCTAAGCGTTCGATTTACAAATTTGAAGAATATCTGTTGTTTTTGAAGGAATTTAGTACATCCAAATCTTACTGCTCTCGTTTGATCACAAGCACTCCATAATATCCATAATATCTCAGTATACTCAAGAAATTATTTGATCAAGGTTTCATACCCAAGTTCCCTTATTTGTAGCCATTAATTACCTCTTCATTACATGCTCATATTGAAACCTTTTTCTGCCGGAACTCGAATGAGCCCTGTCCAAGTGAGTCAATTGTTAAATTAGCAACTCAAATTTTCACTTTTAATAACTTCCCCTCCCAACGAAACATTTATTTTACTAGTAGGGTACCTAGTAAGCCAAAATTTTTGGTATTGTTCTTCATTACTCCCTGGTCCGTAAGATCTGTCTACAGTTACCGCAGCATTCGCCTAAATTCGTGTGTGGAAAGCATATGAAATCGAATCTTAGCAATAAGACCTGTATTTGGCGAATTTGCAAGGAACATATCAGAGCAATAACTAGGAGAAACGATTCTAATATATATCAGATCATATAGTAGACCTTGTAACGTTCTGACCTCATTACGTAATTTAAAATTATAATTAATTTTATTATTTTATTTTATTATCATGAAAGGTAGAACTTGCGTGAATACTTTATACGAGAAATCACAAATGGTTTTATTTCAATTAATCACATGACATACATAACAAAATTAGTTAAAATTAATCAGTTGTCCTTTTGTGGGCGCCAGGGTATTTTATATAAAATACACAAAATTTAAACAGTAAACGAAGTCAACATTTTGACTATTCACTTCTGAAAGAGATGTTTGCTCCGGGCTATGAGAGTTCTTATCTGCAGGGTCGTAGCTGGGCAATGCTATGAACTTGAAAGTCTAGCTAGCACAGTGTCCTTCATTGGCGATGTATAATTACCGAATGTACATGTCTGCCGCCACACATTGGATGACGGTCTTCTCTGCTATGGACCAGTGTAGCACAGTTCCTCAGATGTCGTCCTTTGCCTGAGCTCATCTGCTCAAACAAAATAGCGGGTGTCCGGATCCAGGCAGCAGCAACAGTCCCACTCACGAATAGACAGTCCAGAAATCACATCGTCCGAACGTGCTGGCCGGCCGGCATCGAATATCTCTTCCCTCGTTCGTCGTGCCACATGCAAAACAGAAAACTCTCGCCGATCACCCTGTTTGTCTACCTGGCAAGCACAAATCTCCCCTCCATTAGGCACTCACTATTCTCCCCTCGCTAATTCTAGGAACCGGCCTGCTGGCATTCCTCAGATCTGCCGCTCCACACTTGTACAATGTACACTGCGCCCAAACGCCCACTAAAATATTCCACATTTTAAATAATAAACATATAGTTTATTAATGTAACTAGCGGTCACAAGACGCGTTCGTTACATATTCCCCCTGGTTCGGCAAATTTAAATAAACTAGTTTTATTTAAATTTTCACAATAAGAAATATACAAATTTTCCTTCCTCGTCCATTAATTTAGCAGTAATTATAAATCTGGTAACCTATTCTAACCTATTCCATCACAAGTTCCACCGACATGAATATTCAACCGAACATATGTCCCTTGGCTACTTTGTACATAGACTTTTCTTACTCCCATCCCTGATTGTGGGTAGATTTGTGCAAGCCTTAAATACATAATATAACCATTTCAAATGTAACCTTATAAGTAACAAATTATTGTAGTGATATAGATGTTCTAACACAATAACATTTTATATCAAATTGAAAATTTAACTTACACCATTCTTAATAAAGTATAGCGCAATACATCATAAGTTGTGATCATCATAGATATTCAACACATAGGATAACACAAACATAATCTTAATATATAATGAATGAATAAAACTGGTAGAGAACATATCCTATCTGAATAATAATAATAAAAACTTTTAAGCAGTGAAGTCATCTATGAAGTGCAGGGTTGTCCAAAGCAATGCAAGATTGTTCCAAATATTTTTTACTATGTCACCGCGAAGCAAAGTATTTGTAATGGATTTCCGCCACCATCCTTTTGAAGTATATAAAATGACAATTACATCCCCTTTTAACTCTCGCTTCGTTACAGACCTCGCGTGATTTTTAAATTAACATGATCTCGATCAAGTGTACGCGGATGCCGCTCCAGTATACTTCCCGATTTCCCAAGACAACGTTATAAGTACATTTGCCATGGCATAAAAGAATTTTGTTCATGGAATGCTGATTCGCGTAATTCCTTATGAACAAAACAAAAATAAAATATTATCTACCTAGTACCTTGGAGATCCTTTTCCCTTGGCTATTTGGTGATTTGATAAGCCACACAACATCTGTGAAGCTCCAAAAATTTATCTGTAAATGTACCCCAACGTATTGGAATCCTTCTGTCTGCCAGAAATCAGCTCCCAACATATTATCTCGGAAAGTTTTTATCCTTTTCCGGCACATATATGCCCATCGTCACTATCAAGAGAAACAAGTTGCACCAAATGATCCTCGCGCGACTGTACCAAAACTTTGAGATCATCAGAATACTCTTTAAAGTTTCGTGAATTATGGGGTTAAAGTCATTGGTTCCATTAGTGAATAAGTGACTGTTAACTGAGGTTATCCTTTTCACCATGCATGGAATATATATATTATAATAAACTTTGCAAAAGCTTCTTGTTGGTGTATGATTGTGGACTGGTGCGTAATAATACTCGTTGCCCTACAGTGAAAGTTTGATTATGCTTTGGTCTTGCTATATCCGCATCATTCTCCTCATCCTCCACACCACCATTTCGCCAGTATGTTAAATTAATAAGGAAAAACTGTGGAGAGCCCTCAGCATCCCCTGCGAAATCTCATTGTTTTAATTGGTCACCCTGCGATGTTTCACATGCTGCACCAACTCTCAATTAATTTTCACTTTCATTCTGAATGTTATTGCCGGGATCGACGGTTAGAATAGCATTCACCTCCGGCGAACTCCCGCGTGTTTGCCCGTGACCATCCCGCTGACCATCAGTCTTCCACGGTTTCTTATCGCCAGATTGGGATTACTTCCAATTTTTACCTCCCTTGAAACTTTGCCCGTTATTCTGATTATTTGGCCGGAAGTAGCCATGAGAATTAAAGCGATTGTCCTGCACATTTTCCGCGCACTGTTCACGGCTCGCTCGTTGTCCTATGGCATCTAGATTCCGCAGTGTTTCTAATAAATCAGTGATATTCTTTACATATACAGGCGAAATGTGTTCTTGAACCCTAGGACTGAAATGTGAGCTTATTACATCAATGAACTCCGCGTCCGGCATCACTGTGTCAAAATAACGACTTTTTACGACTAACCGTTCCACATACCTTTCCATTGAATCACCAGGCTTAGGCACGTACTTTCCTTGGTAAAATCGCATCCTAGCTTGGTTTTGTATTTTTGCTGACCAGAAAGTATTCAAAAACAACTCCTTAAACTGTGCGTACGACATATCTGGAGTACACGCTACTTGTAACCATGAACGATCCTGTTCAAAAAATGACTGGCTAATGATTAAAAGTTTTGCCGAGTCCGGAACAGCTTTAATTTGAAAGTATCTTTCAAGGTCTTCGAGGTAAGGCTTTCGGGTTTATTCCCCCCTTGGAACCAAATCTAGGCAGCTTTAACTCGATATTTCCCGAAAACAGCCTGAGCACAACTAGCTTGACATTGTTCATTGTTGCTAGCAGAGTTATTCCTTTCGGTTAGTTTTCCGTTCCATATTACGTAACTTTACCTCCGTTTCGGCAGCAAGATTACGCTGTGAGGTCTCTAGATTCTTTTGACTTTCCTCCATTTGTCCAACAGAATTCTTAAGGTTTCCAACTTCGGATCTTATTTTACCTAAATTTTCATCAACACCATCTTTTATTGAATGAGCAAACTCAGAAATCTGACCTAAATTTTCACTGTTTTCTGTGCGCATTTGTTCAATTGAACTTTTATTCGCTTCTACTTTACGGCAAATTTCATTGTTAGTCGTCTCAAGTACATTGCAAGAAGACTTTAACTCCGTCTGGACTTTGCTTAAAAGAGTGATCTCAGAGCTAATTTCCTTTTTAAAATCATTTATTTCTCGGCCAATTTCTCCGCGAAAAGTAGCAAATTGCTCTTCAATTCTTTTGTGAGCCATTTCTTGTTTTCTTTCAAGACTCTCGATTTTACTAGACATTTGCACTGAAAGTTCAGACAATTTTTCATTGGATTCTTGAAATTGTGTTGTAAATTGAGCAGATAATTGTGAAAATTTCTCCATTAATAAAGCCGCTATATCGTTCATCTGGTGTTGCTGAGTCTGCAATGCAGGAATCACCGAGACTTTTTTCGCACTAATATTGGAGGTATTCTGAAAATTTTCCAAATTTTCCTGCCTTAATTCAACGGGTGATTGGGTGGAATACGCTATTTCTGCGACATTATTGTCTTCCCCGATATGATCCGTATTTGAATCAGTGGGTACTGGCTCATGTGATAAATTTAACCCTTCCATGATTTCTTTCGACATGTTAATAATGGTACTGGATCTCAAGCGCATTACTTTAAAACTTCACGCTATTTTCAACTATTTCGTTGACACAAAAAGAATATTCCAATACACAACAACAAGGAAAAGAAATAAGGATTGCAGAACACACCATCAGAAAGACTTTACACTAATCTGCAAATAAAATGCCTCAATAAAATCCGCGATTGCACAATAAAATCAAACCCAAAGAACATTCCACAACACATTCTATAATTTCAATGGAAAAATTACGAGAAGAATTTACTCATCAATTACCTTCGCGGAAAAATGGTTTAAATATGAAAGGATATCGTTACCCTGGACACATGGCTCGAAATCCACACTAATATTTCGACAACTACTTGCAATTGCCATAAAGAAAGCATCACAACAATTATCAACGCCGTAATACAACAGAATTTGAGTGCGTTTGGACAAAACCCATTGCACATTCCCATGTCACACAAAATAAATTTATCTGATCTTATTGCAGAACCAACTTGCATCTAAGATCAACAAGTACAACATGAATTTATACATGCATTAACTACGCAAAGTAATACAAACTACTTTCTATCTACAAAATAAGAAAGTTGCCAAGGACATAGTGCTGTCTTTCGTTCATAGCATAATTAATTTTTGCAATTAATAATCGAAAAGCCCCACGTTGGGCGCCATTGTAACGTTCTGACCTCATTACGTGATTTAAAATTATAATTAATTTTATTATTTTATTTTATTATCATGAAAGGTAGAACTTGCTTGAATACTTTATACGAGAAATCACAAATGGTTTTATTTCAATTAATCACATGACATACATAACAAAATTCGTTAAAATTAATTAGTTGTCCTTTTGTGGGCGCCAGGGTATTTTATATAAAATACACAAAATTTAAACAGTAAACGAAGTCAACATTTTGACTATTCACTTCTGAATGAAATGTTTGCTCCGGGCTATGAGAGTTCTTATCTGCAGGGTCGTAGCTGGGCAATACTATGAACTTGAAAGTCTAGCTAGCACAGTGTCCTTCATTGGCGATGTATAATTACCGAATGTACATGTCTGCTGCCACACATTGGATGACGGTCTTCTCTGCTATGGACCAGTGTAGCACAGTTCCTCAGATGTCGTCCTTTGCCTGAGCTCATCTGCTCAAACAAAATAGCGGGTGTCCGGATCCAGGCAGCAGCAACAGTCCCACTCACGAATGGACAGTCCAGAAATCACATCGTCCGAACGTGCTGGCCGTCCGGCATCGAATATCTCTCCCCTCGTTCGTCGTGCCACATGCAAAACAGAAAACTCTCGCCGATCACCCTGTTTGTCTACCTGGCAAGCACAAAACTCCCCTCCATTAGGCACTCACTATTCTCCCCGCTAATTCTAGGAACCTGCCTGCTGGCATTCCTCAGATCTGCCGCTCCACACTTGTACAATGTACACTGCGCCCAAACGCCCACTAAAATATTCCACATTTTAAATAATAAACATATAGTTTATTAATGTAACTAGCGGTCACAAGACGCGTTCGTTACAACCTTAATCATCTTCTTGCCACGATACAGACAAATAAGAAAATATTTAAAAAATAACAATAACAAAAAACATCTGCTAATAATTAAAGAAAGCTAATAGATACTTAACGCCATAGGAATATGAAGAATGACCCCAAACGAATTCGCCAATTTAACTAATAAAACACTATTCAACTTACTAAAAACAACAAATTAACATGAAAATTAATATAGGTACTCTCATAACAATCACCAACACTAAGTCAACTACAACGGCTGAACACGTGGAATAATTTAATAGAAGATATACACATATACAATAACACAAACAAAAACCAAAATTAGGTAGGCGCCGTTTATTTACAAACATAACAACACGGGTAAACATGTTGTGTTTAACATACCTGTACAGCAACCAGTCAAGGCTTGTAAATAAACACTTGGCAAAACATTCAACTGCAACATCAAAACAGAGCTAAAATATGCTATGTGTATTAACAGGTCTGTAAAACTGCATAAAGAGCTATTACAGATCACCTTATCTCTAAAAGAGAGAGCTAATGATTTGTATTTTATTTCACAATTATAATCAAACGCATGTAGAAATATACATTCAGAACCATTGATTATGCCCCATATTATAAGGACCAAACGCGTCTGGGAATAAAAAACATTCATCATGACAATGGTTTTTATACGGCGTTTTATTTATAAAATTGACATCATCTGAGGACCAGCCTAGATCGAAAGAGATTTTTCAGTGTCATGCTGTTATATAGCATTTTGGAAAATGTAAATAATTAAAAAAACCTTCTTTAAAAGAGAAATGTTTTAGATTCAAATTTTGTTCTAGGACTCAAAAAGGACATTTCATAACTGGAGCACAGCGCTTTATGGTAGGGAAGCATGGACTTCAGGAATACCAGATAGATAGAAAATGTGGTGGTGTAGAAGGGTGCTGAAGATTAAATGAACTGCTAAAGTACGAAATTAACGTGTTTTGGAAATGATGGGCGATGAAAGAAATTTTTGGACGAGTCTTACAGAAAGAAGAGACAGGATTTTGTGTAATATTTTAAGACATGCGGAATTGGTTAATTTGTTATGGAGGGAACAGTGGAAGATAAGAAGAGTTGTAGACAAGTATTGGAGTATATGATGCAGAGAATTAAGACGTCAGTTATAAGGGGCATGTTGAAGTGATGAAGTTAGAGCAAGATAGGATGATATAAGAAAGTAGATGAATTTGTTAGTGTAAGGAAAAACAATGGCCCTATGTCAATTAAATTAGCTTTTGTATGTAATTTACGAATTGAACGACCGCGAACTTACCATGCTGTAGCTGTTACCTAATAATTAACTTATAGTAATCCTTAAAACCTGTATATTAATAAAATATTCTGTTAGCATGATATTGCTCCAATGCAATACTTGATAAGGTATATGGAAAAATCTAGAAAAAAAAGTTACGTGTCCGTACAGAATGACCTCTTTGGCGGTATTGTGTATACCATTGACATGCTCTACTATCACAAAAAGTTCACAGAGTATAGAGGGCGAATGTTAACTCGAATGTTGGACATTCTACAAGACGTGTGATCGAATCCCGGTCCAGCCATCCAGAATTAATTTTTAATGGTTTCCCGAGTGCCGAAGTGGCTCCTTCAAAAGGCCATTGCCAATTACCTAATCGTTCCTTGAGTATAAGTGCTCCCACGCTCTACTTGCATGGACGTCATCGAAGAGAAAACCCATAAACAGAAATTTTTGTTAGTTCATTTTATGGGTAAAATTACTTCATTACACTACGTTCATTTGTTTTACTATACAACTGCCCTGTTCTCTTTATTGCGTAATTTTTACCTAGTGCTAATGTTTCATAAAAAGATATTTTGAAAGCTCTTTTATACTATTCTCACACGCGAAAGGAATCATGGAATGATTATGTTATAGAAGAATTCATTCCATCGGTCTGAGAAATTCCAGATGATCATGAAAAAGGAGAAATTAAATGTGGAACTTCCTTTGAACCCGGTGGTTCAGAATACACAAACGTTTCCGTAACGTGCTTCCTTCATTGGCAGAGGAATGTCAGCGGACGAGTAAGTGAAATGTAAATTCGAGAGGCTGATTAGACGAACTGATCTCTCTGGAGAGATGCTCAAAGCAATCCTTCTCTGTTTGCACTTGGTTGGTCTTCTCATTGCTTTGAGAAGACTCCCAATAGACTGCCAACCGGTTACGGTTCATTCCACGAGAATCGTCCCCCAACTCAGTGGTTTGACACTGGTAGGCCAGAATTAAAATAAAATGGATTTCTCAAGAGTATCAAAAGTGATGTCAAACATATACAATGTAACCGTCTTGCTTTAACCGGGTGCTGGACACAAACATTGTAGAAAGTCAAATGTGTGAGAGGCCGCATCGTTAAAACAATAAATCTGCAGTGAAAATTGAAATCCGGTCTAATTAATTGTATCCGTGGAAACGAAATTTTACACTTGCTACTGTGAACACTGTCTTGATGAAATTCTAAAGTCGCTGGAGATTAAACTCTTTTTCCAGGTAGCTTCAGAAGGTGTGCATAATATTTCACTGCTATGGTTTGATCTATTTTTTCCGATACTCAAAGATCAGTTAATCCTCACAATCCTAGATGTCAGTCACTATCACTTTCCTTAAATATAAAAGGCACTTACAACACAGCTAACAAGTTTTTTGAATAATTTTAGGAAAAATGATATTTAGGTTTACTCATCAGACACGATGGTCTGAAGAAACTAATCTATTATGACAAATCCTCAATTAAGATAACAGAATCGAACACTGTAATTTGAGATCTTTCAGGCCATACTTACTATTTTGGAATGTTCCGTTCCGGTGATATAGATTTTCATAAACATGATAACTTGAGTTGTGGGAGAATGGTATAGCTCTGACCTCGCATTTGGCAGGACGTGGGTTGGAAATCCCAGCAGGAGATTTGGGTTTTCCATGTTTTTTTCCGAAATCTCTCCAGACGAATGCCGGGATGGCATTCACAATACTATGGCCGAATTCCTTCCCGTTCCTTTCCCCCAGTCTTTTCCCTCCTCCGATGACCTCGACGTAGACAAGGCGTTAAGTCATAAGGAAAAAATTGAATAAGAAATGATATTTTTACTACAAAATTTTTGATTGTACAAACCTAATTTCTGGTTGTGATCAGATTTTTTTTTCCAAGTTTGGTAATAATTTTTATGTCGATTGGTCTTCGCACAGCTTTTACCCTTACAGTTGTCGGTTGACTATCTAATCCCATTAATGTGGTCAAATGCGCTTACCTTCGGCATCAGATATATGTTAGGGGTTTCACGAAGGACCACGACGGTGATTCTTCAAACGTTGTGAGGGATACTGAGGAAGAGGGAGTGCGATCAGACTTGGACGGTACCCCCTCTAAGCATTGCAGACAGTTTTGTTGGGTGATGGTGCGTGGTGAAGTGGGCGAAGGCAATGAAGAACAATCTCTCATGGATCCCCGATTAGCTGTATCAACATACGAATACATTACATGTCTTGTAAAACCAGTCAAGGTCGAAGTGCAGGTATGGAACACCGTTATTTATTGTTTTACCATCACCAGCAAAGCACACGTTCGTAAGTGTCCCGGTTATTCCGACTCTTTACGTAATCGTATCCGACCAGCTAATACATTTTAATAGCATTCAGCAACTTCTGAAGATCCTCAGCCTTTTCTGCTAAAACATTATGGTATCAAACCTGATTCATTGATGATCACCAATTATAACGTTTTACGTCTTTCAGATTTCAGTGATATCAGTTGGAAACATATTTTCTTTCACTTTACGCCTTTTAAATGAACAGGCGAATTTTCCCATAATTCATTACAACAAACAAACATGCATACGCCATATTTGAACATCACGCTGATGCAACAGAACGTAAAATAGTCGTTAAACGCATCACTGACTGTGAGCTACCAAAGGGTGAATCCCTACCTCGTTGCTATTTGTGAACCAAATATAATATAGAACAGTATTTGAACAAGTAAAAGATTTCTAAATAAAAGGTCACATCTCACTATCCTTATTACGACTTACTTATGATAACAGTCGTTTTGAATCGTAGAGCCAAACGCCCCAATTCAACAAAACAGAAGACTATTGGTTTGCCATTAGAGCAGACAGTGTTAGAAATCAGTTCCAGGATTCCGAATAATTGTGATATCAAGGATGCTTCTCAGTGAGGGATGATTGTGCCTCGTAGTAGTGAAGTGTGTTTCAAACTCTCGGGTTGCTGCTAGTAACTACATTATTCATTTTATTCTCATATTGTTGTCAAATCACATCTGCGGTATGTACTTTCACACATTTTTCTATAACAAGAAACATGTATCAGTATAACAGCGTATAATGGCCCTTACATCCAGACCTTTAATAAAAATGTATTTTAAGAATTATTTGTAGAAGTTAGGAATTGAGTAAATATGTTTTTTTTTTATTTTTCCTTGCACGTAATTGTGAATTTGTGTAAATTAACATTGTTTTATGGTAAGAAACTATGTAAATACTATTTAATATTTTCAAGGTAAGTACTATGCAAGAAACATTAGTTAAAGTTTGTAATTCTACGTATTGAAGTGAGCTGAGATGTATAGAAGACACAATTTGCGCAGTTTTGGCTGATTCATGCGGATAATTTTGTGTATAATTATCTTTAATTTTTGTTTCTGTGAATTTCATAATGATTGTGAATGATTTTGTATTAATTCCGATATTAAAATATGATTTTAATTGTCTAAGTATTGATGGAATTACACAAACGTCAGTTGGAAGTCTACGAATTATTCTGGAATTTTCTGTGAAACCTATATAAGCGATCGACAGAGACGGGTTTTAGTTTTGTTTGAAAGATAATTGAGTTTTGGTATTGAAAGGTGTAATCGCTGGAGCATCTGTTTACGTTTGCACCTAGTATCTTTGGAGTCTGATGTCTTAAAGGAAAATAAACAAATTTGAATCTGACTCTTCTTTGACTCGTAAGTTTAATTTAAAACGAAATACCTATCATGGCGAACGCGATAAGATTGAACAGCAAGAAAGAGTAATTAGAGAGATACCTATCAACGGTCACTGAATATTTTGTAAATACAATATTAGCCTTGTTTGCGTTACATCGGATGGACCAAAAAAATGTATAAACCAAAATCAACTCTTTCAATTCTTAACCAGAAAGATTATCTTCGTGTGTTTCAATGTAATTACTGAAAAACAGAATGATTTACTTTATATTAGAAGAAAAAATAATTTTTCAGTTATTTGGTATTGAATTACTTCATTTACTGTAATTTTTGTTGAAAATGCTTCAGACGCTGTTGCAAGTGCTAGAGAAGACATTCTGTTACATTACAAAGTCTCTCAGTGCGTTAAAATAAGAGCATTTATGAATTCTTGATGTCAACTTAACTGGCCAAACCGAGCGTGGTGGTGTAACGGATAGCGTTCTGGCCTCGCATTCGGGAGGACGGCGGTTCGAATCCCCGTCCGGGCATCCAGATTTGAGTTTTCCATGGTTTTCCCAAATCACTCCAGGTGAATGCCGGGATGCTTCCTTCAAAAGGCCATGGCCGAATTCCTTCCCATTCCTTGCCCCCATCCTTTCCCGTCTCTAAAGACCACGTCGTTAAAAAGGGACGTTAAACTGTTAAAAAAAAAAAACTGGCCAAGAGTAAATCAACCCATTCTATATTATTCCCCCCCCCTCCCCGTACCCACTTAGAGACCTTTTTAAGAACAAATTCACGTATCTCTGAAGTTCATCATATTATGTTCTTCCTCTCTATATTTTGAAAGAGGCGTATGATATTAGAACCGTGTTTGGTGCGTGATCTGTATTAGGAAAAATGCGTATTTGATCCTCGTGTTACTCCATCCAGATCACTACTTTGTATGCTTTCTCTAAATTACTCCACGCAAATGTGGGAATTGTACCTTTAAAATTGCAAAAGCGATTTCTTTGCCCTTCGTTCCCCGCTATTTCCCCCTCACTAATGACCTCGTCGAGGAACAATTGTAAATCGATAATAACAATGTAGTATATTGATATGCACATATCATTTAAAACTACAAGAGTTTTAGCCTGCGAGTTTTTAATGCGCAGTTTTACCCTTGATTAATCTATTATTTGAAGAAGCTAAGTTTGATATTCAATCCATAGCTTGGTTTCACCCTCCCGAAGGATGTATACTTAACCTCATATTGGAGGTAGAGTGGCCAGTTCCTTTCCTCCTTATCTCACAATGTTAGCCTTTTTTACGTCATATCGGATAGGCTAAAAATGTATAAACTTAATATCTACGCTTTCAGTTCTTAACCAGAATGATTATCTTTGTTTGTTTCAAAAGAGCCCTGCAGTTTATCGTGGCAAACAAACCACGGAAAGTTTCTGGCGTACTTCGCATTACACAGCAAACTGTGCCAGAGGGGAAGGTGAGGATAACGGATTTTGAAAATCCCCGCCGAGAGCGGGAACCGAGCCGCGGACCTTTCCATCTAAAGTCGACGCGTTAACCACGGAGCTACCAGGCCGCTCTATCATTTTACAGGATTCTATAAGAAGTAACTAGACACTTAATGCCGACTGTAATACTGAATAACAAGCTGTTGACTAAGATTATGAATGTCACTTACGCTTTACCACACCACAATAAAATTGAATTAAAAACTGTCATGAATTCATTTATGTTGCAACAAAATAACGTTCCCCCATACATCTTCTCTGGCTGTTTCATGCAAATTTTTCCCCAAATAGTATATTTTCAAACCACTCTGTGCGAGAGACATACTCCGTGCTGACGCCCGCCACAGAGTGCCAGAGTGGCCAGATCATTAGGGTTGGAGGCGCAACTACAGGCCATAACGTGTAGTAGTCCAAGTGGTAGAGTGTAGCGTGTGGGATGGCCGACGCCACTCAAACCTCGACACTAGGTGGCAGCAACAGCGCAGAGGCGGCGGCGCGATCCATCACCCTCCCGACAGCACCTCCCCCTCCATTGTCGCGGGCGGACGGCGTCCCATTGTGGACACGCAGCGGTCTGCGGAGACCCGCGCTGCGGGGCTGCCTACTCTCATCCTGCCACGAAACATTCCACACGATCGACGAGATGGGGAATTTGGAAAGCGTATAAACACTCTGACAAAGTTCTTTATATGCTATCAATGTAACTAAAATCAAGCTTACCTCTAGTCACAGATGAATTACATTGTGTGATATGTTTCAGTTATTCTCTGTAATTTTTTTGTTTTATTGATTGCCGACTGATGCAAATTCATTCACTTACATGCAGTATTACAGAGTGTGGTGGGTGAACTGTAAACGTTCTTGCCTCACATTCGGGAGGACGCCGGTTCGAATCCTCGTCTGGGCATCCAGATTTGGGTTTTCCATGGTTTCCCAAAATCACTCCAGGCAGATGCTGGAATGCTTCCTTCAGAAAATGTCATGGCCAAATAACTTCCCGTTCCTTGTACCCAATCCCGCCTCTAATGATCTCGACGTCGAAGTCGACGAGGCGTAAAGCCATAACTAAAAAAAAAAAAATCAGTAAGCAGTTCTGAAATTGTATTCGGATACCACATAATCAAGCTTACGAATATTGAAAGATATAAAATCAATTAACAATCATGATAGGTCATCAACAAACATTTTCGACCTATCAGAAGCGTAAAAATATCACATTCACGCGACCTTTTGGCGGTCCTATTCTCCACGCTCATTTCAAAACTACACTGTTATAAAAATATATGTACAGTTTAAATTAACCTTACTTACAAACTGTTTGTCCGAGTTTCATCCATACAGATTACAGCATGTATTCAACGTCTATTTCACGAATAGAGCAGCCGTTGATTCTGTTCAACAAACATCTTTTAACTGTGACTATAAACCAGAATTCATGTTTATGTAAAAGAGATAAATTTTCGTCATTCTCGTAACCTTACCCACAACTACA
Source organism: Vandiemenella viatica (assembly GCA_031002005.1). Lineage (NCBI taxonomy): Eukaryota > Metazoa > Arthropoda > Insecta > Orthoptera > Morabidae > Vandiemenella > Vandiemenella viatica. The sequence goes on from JARYHS010004695.1 coordinate 14,774, forward strand.
CAATAAGGAAACGTCAATTAATTATATGTTTACATTCTGATCTTTGATATGGAATCTCTATATTAAGTCACAAAACAGTTGAGGTATGTATTAGTTAGTTCCAAGAATGTCCTACAGAAATCAATTTCAACCACAAAGTATATTTAACATTTTAATTCGTTGCAGATTGTTCTATTTCCACTGATCATGTATTCATGTATAAGGGGCTGCGTCTCCTTGTCCCTTTGTCCATGCATAACGCAGGAAATACAAAACCAATCAGAATGGGGTTTTTGCAGTCTCAAAGCTTATAGTCTACCTTAAAATCTACAGTTCATCTTATAAACGGAACAAGATATGACAGTTCATTAGTACCGTGAACAGATAGGCTCCACAAGTCACACTGCATTTCAAATGAACACTCCTTCACAAGGTAGCCACCAAAGATCGTGACATAACACAGAAAAGCATTCTATCCTTTTGATTGTAATAATATATTTTTGACCACGTAACTTGGGTTATTTATTACTTTAGTTTTTTTTTTAAATATAGTACTTTATAATAGACGGACAACGTTAACTAATGCACTATATCAAACATTAACACGCAAATAAACGTGAAGAAATTTTGCAATTTATTTTACGATAAAGATTAGAATGATACTATATTACAAACGTTTATGTTTTGCTGCTAGTAGAAAAACAAAATGCAAACTCATTACTGCTCTCTTCCAGGGCCATATGGACAAAGGAGTAGGAAATGCTAGTTTAAGCATAATAAGAAAAAGAGAAAAAACATTCACTTGAAAAATGTCGTTGTTGTTTGCGCAGAAAGTGAATAAAGATTCTGTGGCTTCCATGTTTAACGTTCTCGTATGAAGCATTAAACACATAATGATAGCGGTTTACGCCTGGTTGAAAAGAGATTTAATGTAACATGTCGTTATTCTCTACAAAGCACGTTTTACCTAAGGCTGTTGAAACAAAAAAATATTCAGAAAGCAACGGATTTCTGGTACGAGAGAAAAAAACTCACTTGCAATTAGTTATGAAAACTTATGAAACGGGAAACATAAAACTGAGCGTGGTGAGTGCGTGGTTAACGCTCTGGTCTCGCATTCTGGAGGACGGCGGTTCGAAACCCAATATAGGAGCATGGGCGTATCCAGCGAGGAAGAAAAATCAAACTGATACACAGGGACAAACCCTATCACCTACTCCGCAGTTCAGACTTGCTAATTATTTAAGACTAAAAAGGAAACTGTCCAACAATGACTGAAAAAATGAGCACAGCATGAATTATAGTATATCCATTATCAAAATGAACAATGAATACTGCGATTGCAGTAGACCCATCTGTCATGAAATCTCACAACTACTTCGCTGTGTAGTGCTTTTCTATCACTCGTTACTATAGACACCAGATGGCTCTGGGTTCGGAAATGATCCAGTAGCTTCTAGCTATTGTCTCTGGCTTCTATAGCGACTCGCAATATCAGTGTTGCTAACACAACGGATTTATCCGTGGATTTACGGATTTTTTTAAATTAGGATCTTCGGATTTTGTTAAAAAATCTGCGGACTTCCTATTATTTAATTATTTTTCGTATATTTGTGTTTTGTTAAACTTTCAGCTGATACTGTTACAGAACTGTCAATAATTGTGTATCGTTTCCTTGCAACCGCTCGCGTGAACTAAGGATTGAAATGAAATAGAGTTCATTTTTTTTTATGTTATAGATTCTGTAGATCTTCAAAGAGTGTAATACAGTATTATCCACGCACTCTTAATGCAAGGTGACAGTGCATTACAAAGCAGTGCACCGCCTAACCAATATCCGAGAATCAAAGGGACCGCTCGCAGTTTAATATTTGCTGTTACAGAAGACACGATAAATTTAATGTCAACAAAGAAAACGAATGGACTCGGGGGGGGGGGGGGGGGGGAGAGAAATCGTAGGTGTAGCAGCAGTAGTAATTAAAGTGACACTGTATGAAACATGTTCACAGATATTTCTTACTTTCAATGAAGAATATTAACGTGTATTTCGAATTTTAAAGACTTGGAAATTATTCTTAATTATTTTCGCGTTTCTTAAAAAATTATTGCTTCGGACTTTCAGTTAGCAAGTCTCTGGAATTTTATACCCAATCTACGGAAGTTTCAGAGGCCATCTGCGGGTATTCACAGCCAAGAGGATGGCAGCACTGTGCAATACATATCACAGTTTGAGTCTTTGGTCAATTGTAGTGTGTAATATAGGTGCCTTGAGTAATAAGTTCTAAATAAGAGAAGTCTGGAACGATTTTGAGAGAAGTTTAGTGTGCTGTAAATGAATTGCAATACCAGTTCGTGTTTTTCTTTAGCAGCCATCAATGGAGGACTGTTAGTTAATAGTTGTTAACAATCATCATATTGATTGTTGTGTTTTGATAGGTAATAATACAAGTGTACAAGTAGAAACGTTGCGAACCAGCTGAAGTCGGATTTATTGCCAGCGTCAAATGGATATCAGACATTTTTTTCAAAAAGGTGAGGGATAATTTTGCAATAAAATGCCATTACACACAAGAGCTTTCAATTTCAGTTACTGTCAAACACACCAACTTATTCCCGTTTTTCCCGTAATTTTTATTTATTTTCATTTTTTAATGAAGATTTAAATATAATATTCTGTTTGCTAAAATTATATGATCGTCTGCACGCAGTTGGTGGTACAGTGTATTAAAAGTAAAATAAATTTGATCCATTTTTTTGGCGGGCAAAGTTATCCACACTTCTCACTGACATGGGAGTAATTTTGCATTCTAGAGACGCGTTCGTGGAAATTCTGAAATCAAAAAAATTAAACAACATTAATGGTAGGGTCGAAACCAGTTTTACAAACAGATGAACATTATAATGTACTTTTGTCTTTAGTAGTAAAGTATCATATATAGGTTCGGTTTAATTCTAGACGGGGATACCGCTGCCTCGCGACTGTTAACGTGACGTCACGTTCACGTACAGTCATCTGCGTAAAATACGTGTTATTACTTGTCGAAGTTAACAGCAGATAATTTATTATTGAAATGCGAGCTTCACCTGAAACATTGAACATCCGGTTGTGTTATCGGACATCTGCGGCCGCTTACCAGCGGCCGCCTGCCTCTGATCTACCTTCGGGATATCAGTTTATGTTGATATTGTATAGCTACGCTCGGTCACAATACAATAATAAATGATGACTGTACGTGAACGTGACGTCACGATTCGGTTTAATGTCCGATAACACAACCGGATGTTCAATGTTTCAGGTGAAGCTCGCATTTCAATAATAAATTATCTGCTGTTAACTTCGACAAGTAATAACACGTATTTTACGCAGATGACTGTACGTGAACGTGACGTCACGTTAACAGTCGCGAGGCAGCGGTATCCCCATCTAGAATTAAACCATAGGTTCATCTGTGAAAGATTATCAAATGTGACAAACGCCTCTTAACTTGGTTTTTGATGGCGGGGACCCGGGGGAAGTGGATATTAATGATTCTGACTGAACTTAATTTGATTACTTGGCACGTCCTTATTAGTTTTGTGTTATATACTGAAACTGTGATTAAAAGGCAGTTCTATCATTATCAACCTGATAATTAATTCTTTTAGACTCGACGAAACAAATCGAAAATAAGGAATAAATTCTTTTGATATCTCACTTGGTTTTCGAGATTCATGTTAAAAATCAGTTTTAGGCGTAGTTCCTTGTGCTTTTGGTGATGTTTCTTCTGGTCCAGGCCGCAGTTTTCGACCTAACAACAACTACTAGGAAGAACAGTGCATTTCCACCGTCAAAATATAATAGGTTTGGTGAATTTTTTTCTCTGGTCCAAGCCGGATTTCCTCATATTTGAGATACAATAGCTCAAAAACTGAGCGAGATATCAAAGAAAAAAATATATATACTAGCAGAGTACCGGGCGTTACCCGGTGTAATCGTCATCAATTTACCCGTGCAATATTTTTATATTTCAGATGTAAACCATGCTTACCAAGTTTGATTAATTTGGCGTCATGCATTTCCAGAAATAAATTAAACATTGGTATACCCGAACAATTGCCAGAGTTCTGAATGAAGTGAATTGGATGCTGTTGTACAGAATATCAGTTTACATTTTGGGTCAGGCCTCACATCAACCTAACCACGTCAATTTTGAGATACAATATCTCAAGAACTAAGTGAGATATCAAAAAATGTTATTCTTTCAATTTGTCTTGTCGAGTTACATAAAAATCAATCATCAAATTGCGGCGCCTCGATTATTGGAGAATCCCCAATTAAAATACTCCAAAATATGACCGAGCGTGGTGGGTGAGCGGTTAACGCTCGCGCCTCGAATTCTGGAGGTCGCCGGTTTGAATCCTCGTCCAGACATCCAGATTTGGATTTTCCATGGTTTCCCCAAATCACTCAGGTGATTGCCGGGATGCTCCCTTCAAAAGGCCATGGCCGACTTTTACCCATTCCTTGTCCCCAAACCCATCCCGCCTCTAATGACCTTGACGTCAACGAAGCGTGATTTCTCAAGTAAAAAAAAAATTAAAAAATCCAAAATATGTTTATCATAATACTCAATTCACAAAAATTATACAGTAGTAATTTGCTCAAAAAACCACCAAATATAACAAGTTTTCAATTTACTGAGATAAGTTATTTCGCATTCCAGTTATTAATGTAGTCATGCATCTATAGTACTTTCCCTACATTAACTATTTCCTTACAAATTGTTGTACGGAAAAAGATACCTTGGCTAAAGAACTTTGCGTATTTGACGCTACCTATATAAATGTCACTTTAATAACAAACTTTCATTTCAATATCTGAATAAATGACGTGAATTTTGTTTCAATATTTTCAGGGACTACTGTCCAAAAGAGAAAAAAAGGCCGAGACAGTAGCAGTGGAAGCGATAACCGTGACGAAAGTGACGAGGCCGTAGCACCACTGTCGAATTTTCCAGCACTAGTAGCACTCACTGTGGACAAAGCTGCCTCTGTTGACCCTAATCCAAGATATGAACTAGCTTGTGCAGGCAATCCAAAAACTGAAGCTAATGGTGACTACCATGAAAATGATGTGGGTCGTTATGTTGGGTTAGCTTCCCAGTTATCAGTGGAAAAAAAGGAAGAGTTGTTACAAAATCCCTGGGTTCCGCCAAGGAATTATGATGAAACTGATGCTAGCCATTTGCAAAGAAAATTCAATCATGCTTGGTTAGATCAATATGTACCGTGGTTAGTATATTCGAAGCAACTGAAAGGGGCTCTTTGCAAGCACTGTGTGTTGTTCCCCCCTGCCGCTGGCACTTTTAAAGGAGTTTTGGGATCATTCATGATCAGGCCATTCACAAGATTCAAGAATATGCATGAAGACTGCCGAAAACATGTGACGACCAACTTTCACCAAACTGCCACAGCTTCTGCAAAGACTTTTCTTGAAAATGTACCAGTGGACGTTCAGTTGCAGGGGTTTCACCTAAAAACAATCCACGAAAACAAGCAAATATTGTCATCTATTATTTCGTGTATTCTATTTTGTGGCACACATGATTTGCCTCTGAGGGGAAAAGAAAATGATGATGGAGTTTTCTTTGATGTGTTGAATTTACGAATCGATTCTGGGGATGAAAAATTGAAGACTCATCTCAATAATTGTAACAGTAATGCAGTTTACACATCGTCGATAATACAAAACCAACTGATATCTTTATGTGGTGAAGTTATTACGGAGAATATAATAAGTGATGTGAAAAAAACTATAGCTTACTCAGTCTTAGCTGACGAAACATCAGACATTGCTGGGAAAGAACAGTTATCGCTTGGACTGAGATTCTATGATGAAAGCAAAGAAAAAATCCGAGAAGAATTTGTAGGTTTTGTGGAGCTAAAAGCACAAGATGCATCATCAATTGCAGAAGCAGTTCACAGTTTTTTGCTCAGTTACAATCTTCAACCAGAATATTGCGTTGGATTGGGCTTCGATGGCTGCTCGACAATGGCAGGCAAAGAATCTGGTGTACAAGCGATTTTGAGGAATAAATATTGTCGAGCATTATATTTTCACTGCTCAAGCCACAAACTCAATCTTGTGGTGAACGACGCAAATGCAGTATCAGAAATTAGAAATACTATTGGCACTGTAAAGGATACAATAAAATTCTTCAGAGAATCTACTTCTCGCAGGAATTACGCTCCTAATCTATCACTAATGTGTGAAACAAGATGGTCAGAGAAATATAAATCTATTCGAAAATTTTCAAAAAATTTCCCAGAGCTTGTGAAAGCGTTAGAAAAATTATCCCTTGAGGGAAATTACGCCACAAGAAAATCTGCATACCAGTTGCATTCTGCGATTACGAAACCAGTGTTCATCGTTGCCTTCATTACTATAGCAAAGTATTCAGTAGTGTTGGAACCAGTAGTTAATACCTTACAAACAAAGAACATGGATTTAATCACAGTTGGAGAACATATTAAAGGGGTCATTGATGTATTTGAAAATGACCGTAAGGATGCAAATCGAATCACCAAGGAATTACTTAAAGAAGCAGAAGATATCGCAATGGGATTGGAAATTGAAATTTTTGTCCCACGTCTTGCTCATAGGCAAAATAACAGGAGCAATCCACCCTCAGACAATGACTTAGAATACTGGCGACGTGCACTAATTATACCATATTTGGATTCTCTTATATCATCATTAAATACCAGATTCTCCCAAGAAAATACCCCAGCATTTGCGCTATCAAGATTACATCCTTTATTCATGACCAAAATGAGTGTAGAACGTTTACACAAGAACGCAGAACTGTTCAAAAAAATTTATGACTTGGATGATATCACTGGAGAACTGGACATTTGGTACAATTTGTGGATAAAGAAGAATTTACCCGAAGACAAATTAAGGGATATAGAAGTCGTGGACCTGTTTGAAGAAATTAATATTTTTTTTCCAGCCTTGAAGAAAGCATTCACAATTCTGAGCACTATTCCATGCACTACTGCGACAGTAGAACGATCCTTCAGTACGCTTCTACGAGTGAAGAACTGGCTTAGGAGCACTATGGGAGAAGAAAGACTGACCGCATTATGTATGATGAGTGTGCATAGGAATTTCGTAAGAGAACACAGTGAGACACTGACAAAAAAAGTAATTGAAAAATTTTCTGAAAATCCAAGACGATTAATGTTTAAATAAGAAACTATAACTAAATTAACTAAATAGTAGGTCCTCAGATAATTATGTTAATAATAATGTTAATCAATAAAAAAAATTGTTTCCTCAACAGGATTGAGTTTCATTTTGTAAGAAATCGTGAAGTTCCAGTCCCCCAACCCACTTCCTCGGAACCATTACGACCTGCCCCCCCCCCCCGATCAAATCTTGCCCCCCCTAGCTCTGATCCTGGATACGCCCTTGTATAGGAGTCGAGATTTTGGTTTTACATGTTTTTTTTTTTCCAAATCGCTCCAGGTGAATGCCGGGATTCTTCCTTCAAAAGGCCATGGCCAAATTCCTTCCCGTTCCTTGTCCCAAGTCCTTTTCCGCGTCTAATGACCTCGACGTCTACAAGGCTTAAAGCCATAAAAAAAAACATACATGTGTTGTACGAATTAACACAAACACTGCAATCGTTTGTCTGTTTAAAATTTACCCGTACACATCAGCATTCAATAGTAACTTTGTTTTAACTCGAACTGTTATAATCGATACCTCTGGTAACTTACTTCTTTAATGAGCATAATTAATTGACCAATAGAATAACTGTAAGTTTTGTTCTTAACCGAAATGACCTACCACATACAACGAGGGATAATGATAAATGACACAGCTAATGTGAATTGTAAAGGAAAACATATACTGAGAGTATTAAATAAAAAAAGAAAACATTATCAAGTGAATTCTAAATGTAAAACATTATTTTAATTAATAGATAACACCTTACTCAATTAATCATTCATCGTTCAATCAAAAACAATCGGAGTTAAAGTTCTGAACTTTGGAAAACATTTAGAACTTGTCTCTCCTTTCGTGGCGGTCGCATTTGTAGAAATCACCATAGTGATTAGCTGAGCAGGGTAGTCAGCGTGTCGAGACGAATCCGGCAGAGCTGCCGCCTTCCCGGTTCGTCTAGTCGGCTTGTTGCAGGTCCGTCCGCAACACCATGTACCGCCACCCGCCACCCAGCGATCAGCTGACTGTCACGGCCGAAATCAGGAACAGTGTGTCTGTCGGCCGCAGATGTCCTCTCGCCGATCCCCGTTTTCTCGCTCTTATTCGTCACCGCATACAATACATATATTAAAATTTTATTAAACCACGTCGGAACAGCTATGATTGGGCTACAGGGTTATCCCCGCTGCTGGTAACTTTATTTAAGTTGTCCATTTCTAGAAGCGAAACAATTCCTGACTTCTCATACGAGGTCTGCACCTTTGAGATGAAAATTGTTCAACATTTAAGTATAACTGCCTACTCCATTGACCACAGTTTAGTGGCAGTAACTATCCAAGGCTACGGCCCTTGAGGTCAATTTCAAAGCCTGGTAGTCAGTTTATTACCTAATAAAACCACTCTTCTCCGAACAAACTTTGTTCTGCTATATCACCCGAGTAAATTCCCGCCCTCCAATCGTTTCCGTATTTCACAGCACCGCACTTTAATTACTAATCTTCTAATGTCTCTGAAGAAATTCAATCGAAATTCATTCACGTACACCGCAAGATCTCTAGCCACGAACCAACTCCACAGTAAAAGAAAATTAAATAAACTCACAGAAATTAATATGAATTATGTCAATACGAAAATCAGGTAAATACACTGTATTTGCAAGTCCCACAAATATAGTTATATGCAGTGGTGACGAAATTTAGGTGCTTAAATAAAATATGAAATTGACTTATCTTGTATATGTTGTGTGAAGTAGGAAGTTTGGGGAAGGGTCTCAGAGAATGAAGAGACAGGACGCTGAGTTATATTTAAAGTTATCAAGGATCTTTTAATTTCTAAGTCGAGTAAACAGTTGAGGATAATATGTGTCGTGAAAGTCAATGATTAGAATATATCAACCAGTAATTATCATTCGACTGTTGAGCTGCAGAGAATATCTAACTGTAGGAGGAGATTCACACTGTTATTTTAAATAATAACCTCATGTATCAAATACTCCAAAGCACCGTGGGTTGACAAAAAATGTGGTGAATGTAAGTAAATAATTATTCTATTATTTAAGTTTTCATCTGTTTTAACAGGAGCATTTTAAATATTCACGAAAGCTGCTTATGTTATTAGTAACTTGGCTAGAAGGAAAGAAACTATATGAATACGAATGGTACCCTACAAATTGGTGTGGTTTTCGGGAGGTTTATGATCTTTGCCTCTTGAAATAATACATTAATTTTTTGCCTTAAATTCCTTTTCGTCGGTTCAAACATATTTTAGCTGAAAAATTTAATACTAACTAATTTAAAAATTTTACCAGCCATTAACGATCACAGCTTGAATATAAAACAATAAGAAAACATCTGTTGTTATTGCAGGGATTTCAAAGATATTAGGAACTTTTCTCTACCAGAATTCAATATAGTTTCTTTGTTGGACCAGAAAAGCCCCTCAGTACGTCTTCATGTTTTACAGGAATATCAGCAAGCGAAAATTTTTTCTGGTGCGTCCTAATTTCTTATCGATAACATTCGGTCAATCGATATCTCGTCAAGGAAGGTATTACGTCAGCGTTAGCGAATCTCGAGAGATCTACGCATTAATTTACGGGAGGAAATTAGTTGGCGGCCAGGAGGCGGCTGGTACTGGGAACCAAAAAGGAAATTATGAAAGCAGAACAGCTTCGAAAATACGATTTGTCGTTAAATCTTGACGTGTATATTTAAAATTATATTTATGAAATTGTACAGAAGACAAATTTTTCTACGTATCATTCATTTCAGAATAAAGAAAATTAAAACTTAGAATCACGGTATGAGATGATCAGTGCACACTAAAACCGATTTTGTTGGTTTCTCATGCCAAACGCCAACTATAATTAAGTAGCCACCCTCAAACGGCAAAGTAAAGTAGTTGGAAAACGCTGGTTCTGACTCAATAGAACAGCATTAAATTCTCATTAAGATAATTATTTTGTAGCCAAATGTCTGTTAAACACTTAGCTGGTATGTCTTTAATCCTAGACGTGAAGACAGAGTGGCCGAAGTGAAAGAAGGCGACACAGTTATTGCTGATGCTTCGTTGGGACGGAGGCGTTAAGATTGGCAGTCTGCATGGTCTAATATCGGTTAGTGTAAGTCATCAGTTTGAGCCTAGAGTCAAGTTGTCTCCCTTATTTGTCTGAATACATGAGATTCACTACATTCAACATTTTTGTTCTTGCATTCACTGTTTTATTACGAGAGAAAAGACGTGGTATTCAGACCTAGAGATCTGGGTTAATATTCCACGATCGACTAAAAATATTACAGTTATTTTATGAACTATACTGTCCCACTCAATGGACAAGTGCTTTCCCAGGATTAGGAACAATCCCTTCACTGTGACCTTTGTTTCTAGTGCAGACGCTATAGATTGACTATCACGCAAAATTTTGCATTGACGCATAGAAAAAAGACCGATATAATGCAAAATAAAAAACATCCAAAGGCTATCTATAATAAAGAAAACGCGCGAAAATTACAAGGTCAGATAATCTGGTATCTTATCTGACTTTTTCTCGTTGTAAACAATTGAAATATACTTCCTGTTTTATTGAACATACACCGGTTCCATTCAATTCCTTTTTCATTTATTGGTTCTTAATCCAATAATTTTCCGTTTATTTTCTATATGCCATTACAAAAACCTTTTGTATTTCCTACATCATTCAATTTCGAACAGATTCAATGATCTTTCATCCCACATTTTACGACACCAAAAACCCCTTCACTTTTGCCAGCAATGTTCAAGTTTTATTTTACTCTCTGTCCTTCAGATTTCTCTCTGAAGGAAGATATCTATTAATGATATGCTTCTATTAAATTTGGAAATTATATTGGGTACCTTAAAAAAGTTTTTGTTTTATTTATAAGTGATTAGTAAAAGTGCATTTTTTCTGGTGTAATTTTCTAAAATCAATTTAAAAGAAAAATAACAACATGTTGCAATCCGCTTCTATATGGATCTCATAGTTGTTTCACGATGGGTAATAATATAATAAAATTATAGTTGCAAAAACTAAAGCACACATTTGTAGCAACGTGAAATAAAAAATAAAAAAATTTATTTAAATACTGAAACTTTGGTCCACAGAGATAGGACGTCCTACAGTTCAATATTTCTGAACATTTTTAATGAATAAAGAACGCTCCGTACTTTTTCTTTTTACATTAAAGACAATTTTTTGGTCATTATATTTAATCTTATTTAAATCTTACTCAAAAAATTAAGTTATACTGAAATGTGGAACATCCTTATCGCTATTGAACAATATTATATTTAAAGATTATTTTAAACTTTATAGTCCACAAAGCTACAAAGCGAGTTTTTAATTGCTTTTTTTTTTCAAAAAAAAAAAAAAAAAATATTTTTATTTATTTTTAAAACAAAACTAAACATATAAGTAATGAACACACTCGAACCTTAGCATTTCAAAAATGAGAGTAAACTTAAAACTATTCGCGTAATCTAACCATTACATTTAACGCCAACATTATTGGTGTTATCTTGGAACAAATAAGTTCTTCTACTTGGAGACAATTCAATGACCGACAGCAAAGAGACTAATTAATTAAAATATAGGCAGACTTTATTTAATATAGGAAGCTATATCAAATTTCATGTTTCAGCTGTTGGCCTGTGCATTTGCAACCTGTAAAACATAGGATATCTATGTTTCCATTACACACAGACGACTACTTGTTGCGTTGAGATTTATTTTTTCTTACCGCAAAAATGATGCGAATGAGTACCAGGACATACCCATGAAATAATTGTATTGTCATAGGTTCTTAGTACGTGTGCAATATTTTATATAATTGGAAAGTGAAAACTGAATTGAAAGTTTCCATTAGATTGATATATACATACGGGCTAAGCTGATGAAAAGCGTGTTAAAATGTCGCTCATTTCCGAGCAAGAATAACAACAACGAATTTAATAATTACTTACACAATTAAAATATATGATCCGCAACACAGAGTGATTCAAAAGCTGATGATTCTTGCTCAGAAAGTGAACGTTCTCAAAGTCATCCATCCGCAAAGCATTGTGTGCAAATGAGTAAAACATTTACGAGGAGTAAAGGAAACTCGAGCATGGAGCTGTCCATTACTCTCCATAATTACAATGCCAATATCTTTAAAATACGAGTATATAACAACGCTGATTCAAATCTGTCTACTTCTGCGACCAACACGCAGACGGCGACTTTTACTTCAGAATTTAACAGTATATTTTGGAAGCAGCTTCTCAGTAACTAATTTCCATAAGGCGCGAAGCCTTTCTCGCCGCTTGGGTGAGTTTCCGGAATCTGAGGAGTGGGAGCCGCAGTCCCAGATGGGATCCGGAGCTCTCGGTCGATGGAATGGAGGAGTCTTGTCGACGGCCGTAAGGTTCTTTAGCACCGCCCTGCCCGGCGAATAGCCGATAAATTAGCTGGGCCGGGTTTTTGTGCCTCTCCCTCCATGGGCGTTAACAGGTAGTCGGGGGTCTGTGCTTGCCTGGTTTATGTACTGTACACGCAGCGAGGAGACGGGCCCAGTAGGAACGGCACCGTACGGTGACAAGAGAGGAAATGGGCTCCAGAGAGGACTACAAAGAGAACTCCGGCTCAGAGATTGACTTCCTGTTGTCGGGAAACTTCATGAAACCTTAAAAAAATGTTCAGATTTCTCCTTAGTCGCAACCCGTAAAGTGGTAGTTTTATTTCTTCCGCCAGTGTCGGAAATAGGGCTACCGAGTAACAGTTATTTTCTTTCAGAATGCTGGTAGAGATAGTAAAAATAAGACTTTTTAGAGATGATTTCTTACGTTTAATTCCTTTAAATCCACGAAAATATTCAGTAATTATAGGGGAATTTAAAGCACCAATTTTACACTCGACTTAATTGTCAAATCAGTATGCCAACATCCGCAAAATATATTTATATAGCTGAGGCTGATAAGTACGACAACTGCAAAGATTTTGCTGTTCTTTTTGTAATACAAGTAATATATAATAAGTGAAAATCAAATAAACCTCAATATGAAATACATCATCAGTAATCATTTCCATGACATGAAAAACATTTATTATAATAATAATTACATGTGGTGTTAATGGCCTGGTGACAGGGTTTCTATTGGTTGCGCATTCTGCCCCTCACTTAGCCGCCTTAACCTAACCCGGTAGTGCTACAAAGTACAAGGGACCTACAGCTTAACGCGGAATCCGAGCCACGGAAGCATTCTGACATACTTCCCATTATACAAAAAGCTGTGCCAGGGGAGAAGGTCGGGTTAAGGTTATCGGAAAATCATCGCCAAGACAGGTATTCGAACCGGTGAACTTTCTTTCCCAAGATACCTTAACCACTGAGCCATCAGACCGCAAAAGCATGTATTAGTAAAGTGCTGCGTTTTGGTTTTGGTCTCATTCGATTTCAACCACAAAATGGATGGATCTTACATTCAATAGTTAGAATTAAATACTAACACTACCTTTTTTCATGCCAATCTGTTACACAACCATATATTTCAGCAAATTAGTACACATTTTTTCCTATTTTTTTCTTTTCTCTGAGACATCAATGTTTCAAAAAAAGAAAAAAAACTTCATGTGAGGATATCAAGAATGAGGGCTTTCAAAGTTGATCGTATTCCAGGTTACAACTCGCTGTTCGTGGTATATGGCAAACACATACCACGTAATGATGAATAATGACTCAAAAAACAAGAAATTAGTTTAATTTAATATATATTTATTCATTTCTTTCCTTCAACTATTTAAAAAAAAAATAAAACCTGTCAGTGACCGATAATTTTAAAAATTTATATATATAATCATCGGAACCTTGAACCGTATGGCCTTATTATTATTCATGACAGCCATCATTTGTTAAATTGATAGCTGCTGTTAATACTTCTGCTACACGACGAGCTCTCATGTTACTACATGTAGAACAAAGAAGAACTCTAAATTACGAGCTTTCAGATTTAATGATTATGTTTTAAATTCTCAGTATAATAATTTATGGCTTGTATTCTGTTATTTCGTGGCCATTGATTACGCATTCGTTTATTACTGTCAGCCTCAAATGCATTTAACACGAATAATAATAAGTATTAAAATAAAATGAAAAAAAATTAAGTGCGACTATAAACTGATTATCTGATTTTCTGTGAACAATGTCGCATTTTGTATTTTAAGTTAAGAGAAAATTGTCTGTGCAAACAGGCTGTGTACTTTAGTTGAGTGTGCTGAACATTTGAGCAAAAATTTCCATGTGAAACTAAAAGATATTTTCTCGTCTTGCTAATTTTAATTTATATACTTGTACATTATCATGTAACTAGGAAGTTTCGAAGTTTCAATCGACTGAAATGTTTGGGAATGAATGAATTTAAGTCCTATTGGTGTGAAAATTAAGTAGAATGGAAACTGAAAATAATTGCATTAAGGTTTCAAATTTAATTTTTCTCTTCTTTCAATACACTTAATCAACATCAGCCCGGCTGCAACTACTTGTGCGATTAACCAACTGGTCACCGCTCCTTTGATATCGGAAGTATGTTGCGCGAAGAGTGAAGCGCAGCTTACAAATATGACATTCGGAATATCTGGATTCGTGTTAACTCTTACCATTAAGATTTCGGGTTTCTATAGTGTTTCTAAATACCGCTAAGTGAGTGCAGAGAAGATGCCCCATAACAGATATAGCTGAGTTGTTTCCTGTCATCAATAAATCCAATGTCGAAGAGCAATAAAACTGTAAATGAAAGCGGCAATAAAATGCATTAGACAGCAAGTGACGGTCTAACAGACTATTTAAGGCTAGTTTTAGGTTTAATTAATTAAAGAATCAAGCCACGTTAATATTAGATTCATTTAGAATTCCATGAAGCATCCGTGGAGTCGCTAAGTCGGATCTTAGGTTAGCAAGACGAAATAAGTAGGAGAACGCTGTTCGACTGCTAGTTAGCATTTGTGAAAACGATGAACGACTTCGTTATGATTTTATTTTTGGCGCATGAGCATTTGTATTACACAAGCACCTGAAAAATAAACTGCTAAAACTCACCTCAATTGCGGGCAGAAACTCCATAATGTTAGTCTAATAACAATTCAGTCAGTCGATCCAACACTTCGGAAATATTAGTCTAGCTTTGTAATTGATATAGTCTGCTGATATCAATTAAACGATGATGTTAACTAATAAGTTCACTGAATAAAGACATTTCAGTGAAAGGAATAAAATAACTTACGTATCTAGTTAACGGCATCTAGTCAGACAAAGAAACACAACTAGTTAAGAACCTGCTCCTAAATCTAGGCTGTATTAAATGTTCCTGGAGCTATAATGTCCTTAATGACACTGTCGTTGTTAGTGTCATTTAGCTTCTAAAATACTTTATCATTACTTTTACACAAAAGCTTGGATTTTCTAATTCAGAGGCTCTCGTTGCTGCCAGTTTACCAGTATCTTCTCGATTACGAAATTCTTGTTTAGTTAGAATGATGTGTGTGTGTGTGTTAAAGAAAAGTCAGAATGAAGAGAGATGGTATAGGTTTTGTAGCAAAGTGGCCAGAGCCTAAAACAAATATGAACGATTGACTGAATAATGCAGAATCATGTGGCACCGGATTGTATTAATTGAATTATTTTAAGGTTATTTGTGTTGGTGAGACACTACTTTACATAACTCGAATGCCACTAATTATACCTCTATGATTCAAACACATGTAATTTTCACTTTCAAAAGAAACGCCATTTAGAAACATTTGTATGACGTACATGTGACAAGACGACGTAAATGAGCTTCACGACAGAGTTGAACACCGTGGAATAGTTTATAATTACTCGAAATAACTGAAAAACAACATTGTACAGATTGCTCGTGTGTCGTTAAGTTTTAACAGATCAAATTTCCATACAGTTTCTCAATAAGGATGCTACTAGGACTTTATAGCACAAAATTGCTTTAAATTCAATAGAAACATTATGAAGCATGCGGAGATAAGCAAGTATCTTCAACTGATTTAATCTGTTTCAGTATGATATGATTTATTTAACATTATTACTGTTATTGGTTCTGATCCAAACGTCGACTTCCCATTAATTCCAGATCCGCCAAATTAGTTCCCTGAGAACCATAGTTGACTACAACCTTTCAATTCGTCATTTTCTTCCCCCCTTACTCTACCAGCATTACCAAAATTGCTTTGTTATCCCAGTTCCTCATTCGGCTGGCTTCCGTGAAATTACATCTGATTCCTTCGTCGTATTTCTATCTATTTGCAGACGAAGGTTCAACACCGAAATATTGTGTTCGTATTTTTGTATTCGTCGCTTCCCGCCCGCTTTCATCTATGTTAATTGTTGAGTTAATTTCCCTATCCTATTTTCACTACCCTAAAACATTTTTCTTCTAATTACTATCATTTTTATAAATTCTATTATTTTCTTCGCATTTTCAACGACACCTAGCAGCAGGTTCTTTCTTTCCATACGACAATTTATTTTTCTTAGAGTTTACCATAATCGTCTCTTATGCGTAACTTATTTTCTTTCTCCATATCCTGATCTTCATTACTTTTTGTATCCTTCTGTCATCTTGATTGGGTGCCAATGTTTCAGCTCTGTATATAATACCGCATGCAAAGTGTCATTGTGAACCGCAACTGTATTTGTAAATGAAAATACCGTCTCTTAACAACTGTTATTTTTATTCCTATACGCTCAAATGAGTTTCGCCCTTGTGAAAAGGGGAATCATCAGTGAGATTTTTGTTACAAACAGTCATATGTTGGTCAGGAAATACTCTATAGCTCCTACCTACCTGGCACAAAATATTCCTTTTTCTCTATTTTCAAAGATCATATTTCTGATTTCGTTTACAAATATTTTCACTCCGCGCATCTCACATCAACTGTTATTATTATATTTTCTCCATTATTTCTTATAAGCGAGAGTGACGTTCCATGTAGGCCTCAGCGGGGTGAAGGAGCTGGAGAATATTTTTCTTAATTTAGAGGATTACATCTCAGCTTCTTGGCTTCGGTGACTTAGTTACGTTTCAGGCCGGCTGGGTTTGAGCAGCTCAACGTACTAGAACGTTAGCTCATTATAAGCAAGCGGTCCTTCAAAATTCCAGCTGTGGCCTTGGAGATATTAAGTATGTATAGATGTTTACGTAAGATACTTCTATGTTTAAGGCCACTTAGAATCCACTGTAATGAAACTGGTAACTAAATTTCTGATATGTTTATTCAATTCATCTCGTCGCCTGTCCGGTAGTTTCAGTCGAAAATAGTTGCTATTACTTTTAATGTTTCTTTTTTATGTGGTTGTTGGTTCAGATACTTAATAGGTGTATGAAGCTTTCATTCGCCTTGTGTTAATTCTCAGCATTTGAGCTTACAGTAATACAGTTGTTAAAAATTTAAATCTGTGTTTCTGTTTCTGTGCCCGAATCACAGCAAATGAAGCTACATAATTGCGCTTCAGAGAATAGTCCTACACTTATAGAAACTGATAATAAACTCGTATTAAATAATACAAAGTGCTTCCACGATTGGCACAATATTAAGAACTTTTTGAAATCGATAGCCAAATTGTTGAGTTATGTAATTCAACGTCGTCGTATCTTCTATAGGTCTTATGCTAGTTACCTAAACATAACCTGAAGCGGTTTAAGACATTTTAGGCATGTTGTTCAAGGTTTTTTTTTTTTTTTTTAGTAGAAATAGACGACATCCTCTCTGACGAATTTCAGATATTTCTGTTACTTAATACCAGCAGGGATTAAATCATTTTTAGCTATCGCATTTCGTCAAACCTATTAATATCATACCCAGTCGTTTTCGGTAGAAATCGAATGACTGCCAGGAGTGTCAACTTGAGGAAAGTAGTCCGTCTGTCCCCTGAGGATTAGACTCCCCTGTGTTGCTCAGTGCGCAGTAGCCGAGCGGTGGCACATGCCCTAGGGACGAGCAGGGGGGATATGGAGCAAATCTCTTGGACAGCTACTTGGCCCGGGGTAGTCAGCAGCAAAGTGGATGCCGAAATTATTATACAACACGAGGCTTCACAGACAACATCTAATTAGTCATATCAACCTACATCTCACTCTCTGTGATAGTAATAAGCTGCTTCGATCGAACTACTACACTCTTCCAAATAATTTTTTTAAATGAATTAACACATTACATTAATAGTTATAAATTTAACAATTATCCATTGCCCTTGTCTTGTTTCGTACGTATGTTATTACATAAACAATTAAATGTTGTATACCAAACAATAACAACTCATATTTAAATTCAACAACTGTTTTCTACTATCCCATCTGAAAAACATGAATATCTTCCAGTTCAAAAGAGTTTAAGTTTTGATATTACTTTTAAGGTGTGTGAAGTCCCTCATAATGCTCCTTATGTCTACATAGCTGCTATTCATGCGAATCTCAGTTGGTGGTATATATGCAAGATGTTTCAGATGAAATGGACAAGGGAGGACAAATTGATAGTGTAGCACTAGATCTGTCTAAGGCGTTTGACAGAGTAAGCCATAAAATGGTAGTAAATAAGGTAAAAACCATTGGAGTGGATAATAAAGTCATTTGCTGGGTAGAAGAATTTTTAAAAGGTAGAAAACAGAAAGTTAGGGTAGGAAATGTAGTATCAAAAGAAGTGGAAGTAAAAATAGGTGTGCCACAGGGTAGCGTATTGGGACCATTGATATTCATTATTCTAATGAATAATTGTGTTGATTGTTTACTATCTGAAATTAGATTGTTTGCAGATGACATAATGCTGTATAAAATAATCAAAACGATAGAGGATTGTAAACAGTTGCAGGGTGATCTGGACAGGATATCTAATTGGGTTGGTAAACATTGAATGAAGATAAATGCAAAGAAGAGTCAGCTTATCAGATACACAAATAAAAAACAAAAGGTTAATTATGAATATAAGGTGGGGAAAGAATTGCTTGCTAAAGACTTGAAATGCAAATATCTTGGAATTACTTTGATAACAAACTTAACTGGGCAGGACACATAGGACAGGTGGTAGGAAAAGGTTTCAAAGTTCTGCGCTTGTTGAAGAGAGTGATGAGGGGATGTACGAGAGAAGTCAAGGAATTGGGTTACAAAACTTTGGTCAGACCATTGCTCGAATATGCTAGTGTAGTATGGGACCCTCATTTACGTATAAAATACAGGAGTTGGAGAGGGTGCAAAAAAGGGCTGTTAGATTTGTTTCTGGAAATTATCGCAGAATGCAATCAGTGACGGATATGATAAAGGAGCTGGAATGGGATTCATTGCAAGACAGGAGGAGGATGAGGAGGGTCATGGGAGTGTACAGGGCATATGCTGGTGATGAGGCATGGAAAGATATTGCAATAGGTATTAAAAGTAGTGCATGGAAGGGAAAAGATGACCATGACCACAAGCTGGCACTCGATTTCAGGCACAAGGGTGTGGGAAGATTCTCTTTTTTAGGTAAGGGTGTCAGGGATTGGAATGAGTTACCAAGAGAAATGATGAATAATTTACCGAAAACTTTGAAGGAATTTAAAGATAAAATTTGTAGAGGGCAAATGTAGGTGGGTGCAGGATAGGGGGAAGATGGGTGTGTAGGGATATTGCCACCGGAGCCTGTGCTCCATTGCAATTAAATTAAATTAGAAATTATTCTGCAACAAAGGTATGTGGGCGCTACTATATAATCCGGTTAATTATAACAAGGAATAAATACAAATGCTTTGGTACGTAATCCGGTTAATTGTAACTAGGAATAAATGCAAATGCTTTGGTACGTAATATAATGCTTCTTCTAATGAACGCAAAGGCATCAGACCAGCTTTGTAAGACACTGGCTTAAGGGAAATAGCATGTCAGTGTCATTTGGAATGGAAGATAGTTCTACCTGGTTATTTATAGAAAGCCGTTAAAAACATTCTGAACAAAAGTAAAAGGAAAACTGAAATTTTTCCTCATTACAAATTACGTAAGAATTAAGTGTCAGAATATCCGCAATGGAACCATATTATTTGATCTGTAAATATTATTATTCGATTTTGTCTCTGCTTCTGGATTACTTGTTCCTATGCTTTTATTACACTGCTTATTATTTACTTTCTAGAAATAGGTACATCATTTTAAGAGTTTTTTCAACTGTATGATCGTTATAGAAAATTGGATCACTAGATAATTTGTAACATTAAGTATATCTGTTATAATAGTAAAAGTAGACTACTTTAAAAATTAATAATGGATCAGTTAAATTAATTACCTATTAAAAATAATTCTTCATGGATGAAATCGGATTTGAGATGAAGATTAATTCTTCATGAATGAAATAGGATTTGAGACGAAAAGTATTCGACACATTTTCACATCTATTATGACCCAAAAATTTGAATGAATGTTAAAAGAAATCGCATTTATTGTACCAAGCTGGTAACCTCTGAAATAAAACATAAGTATTTGAATAGTGTAATCTCTGAGTGTTTGCATTTTGTAGACAGTACTAGTTAGTAGCGTTTGAATAGTCAGGGAGTGCAGTAGCGTATTTTGTTGTTGTTTTTATATCTGTAGTGGTGTGGGTATTTGAATAGTGTAATCTCTG
Source organism: Vandiemenella viatica (assembly GCA_031002005.1). Classification (NCBI taxonomy): domain Eukaryota; kingdom Metazoa; phylum Arthropoda; class Insecta; order Orthoptera; family Morabidae; genus Vandiemenella; species Vandiemenella viatica. Next base: position 35,608 of record JARYHS010004695.1, read on the forward strand.
AGTGTTTTCATTTTGTAAACAGTGGTCGTTAGTAGCGTTTGAACAGTCAGCGAGTGCAGAAGCGTATTTTGTAGTTGTATTTTATCTGTAGTGGTGTGGGTATTTGAATAGTGTAATCTCTGAGTGTTTACATTTTGTAGACAGTACTAGTTAGTAGCGTTTGAATAGTCAGGGAGTGCAGTAGCATATTTTGTTGTTGTTTTTTATATCTGTAGTGGTGTGGGTATTTGAATAGTGTAAGCTCTGAGTGTTTACCTTTTGTAAACAGTGGTCGTTAGTAGCGTTTGAACAGTCAGCGAGTGCAGTAGCGTATTTTGTTGTTGTTTTTATATCTGTAGTGGTGTGGGTATTTGAATAGTGTAATCTCTGAGTGTTTACATTTTGTAAACAGTACTAGTTAGTAGCGTTTGAATAGTCAGGGAGTGCAGTAGCGTATTTTGTTGTTGTTTTTATATCTGTAGTGGTGTGGGTATTTGAATAGTGTAATCTCTGTGTGTTTACATTTTGTAGACAGTACTAGTTAGTAGCGTTTGAACAGTTGCCGAGTGCACTAGCGTATTTTATTGTTATATTTTATCTGTAGTGGTGTGGGGATTTGATTAGTGCAATCTCCGAGTGTATATATTTTGTAGGAAGTCCAGGTTATTTCGAGTTTCTGTTCCTTTTTTCTGTACTTTTTTTGTTTCCTTTCTTTTTGCGTTTTTCAAAAGCAGTATGTCTAGGGACTGTGATTGCTGTGTGCAGACGCGAGCTGAGGTGGCTGATCTGCGCGCTCAGCTTGCAGCTGTGTTAGCGAAAGTTACACAGCTGGAAGCTGCCGTAAAAGGCTGCAGCAGATGTGATGTTGGGGAAACTGATATAGCCAAGCCTATCACAGATTCTCCCATATCGACTGTCGTACCTGCAACCCAGGCTGAAGTGTTGGATGCTGTGCCACAGTCGCCTGTTGGTGACTGGCGTATGGCTTCCAGACTTCGAAGCCGCACACGGGGGCAGTCGAACAGGCTTAAAGGCCAAGACGCTAAACTTGTTCGTCTGTCCAACCGGTTTGATGTATTGTCAGGAGGCTGACTCAGTCCCACAATTGTCATCCTGCGAGGTTGACGGCCCCCCAGCCCGCCAGGTCTGAGCAAACGCAGAGGGGCATTCTGGTAGTTGGGAGCTCTAATGTTAGGCGGTTATTAGAGCCCCTTAGGGAAATGGCGGATTCCTCGGGGAAGAATCCAACGTCCATTCAGTGTGTATTCCGGGTGGCCTGATCCTAGATGTGGAACAAGCCATCCCGGATGCCATAGAGGGGACGGGGTGTAGCCAACTACAGATTGTGGCTCATGT